>BMAO01007736.1:0-127534 GCA_019973975.1 Trichonephila clavata | reverse complement strand
AAAAAAAACATGTGTTTTAAACATTGAAGGAGAATTTCATTACACTTATTCAAAGTGTAAAAATAAATTTTTTATCTTTTCTTGGGAGAAAAATTTCAAAGCATGAGTTGTAAATACTAACATCCTAAATACTATAGATCCATCATCACTGCTCTCAGAATCACTAACCGAACATTAAAAAAAATCATTTATTTCAGAATAACTCGCAGATCAATTTATACTTAAAGTACAATACGATTCCCTCCCTGATTAACTTCATGATTCATACAATAAAAAAATATAAATTTTATCACAGAATGCAACCCACGTGTATTCACGAAGAATAGAACTAAGAAACTGAGCTAAGGTTACAAAAACATATCTCTAATATATATGTTTTATTGTGCATCTAGTTAACATCTAGTTTAAAAAAGCAGCTAACTCGAAACATGTTACTAATAATCTAGTACTGCCATCTGGTAAGAAATAAATATGATTCCGGGATAAGTAATAGATCGTTTTAATATTTTTAGCGCGTTACTTTTGAACACTCCAGCCCGAAAATATCACGGGCACTAGAAATAGAGGAGGAAATTTCACCCCGTGATTTTGACGGAAGCAAGAAGAAGGGGTTAATTTTTTTCCTACAAACATTTCTATAGTTATAATATAATTTCTTTTATTTGTATTACCATATATGCGAGTTTATCCATTAAAATTCAGCGAATCATATGCTGCCCCAAATTTTTTTTCTCTTTTATTTCAGCTGATATACAACTGCTGTACAAAATAATCGTATAAAGGGTCTGGAAAATTTATCAGGGGAAATGGTGGGAGAAAAGGATGAGATCTCTCTATGAATTATGGTACAACAGTTACACTGCAGCCGTAATAAATGTGAAAGAAGTTTGCATATGTTCCACTGAATTTTGAAAATTAAAATATTTTTGAAGTATGAGAATTCATCGGTGCGATAAATGCACTGTCTTTTAGCAGTTCCAAAAAAATTCGCTTTGAAACAGCAATAAATAAAAGTTTGAGCACTCAGTTATTTTTTGTCGGAATAATGCTCAAATATAGCATTAGTAGAAGCATAAAAAAGAACAAATTCATCCCTTTGACACTATAGTAAGCGAATATGTCATGTAGCAATTAATTGTACTAATATTAGAGCATAAATGCGAATATATCTTTTCTGCTAAATTAAAATCTTTTCATTTTTTAAAAGTTTAAATAAATTGCAATAAAATTTTTTATTAAATTTTTCCTAAATAATTTGTAGTACTGTATCTTTATTTTAGAGCGAGAGAAGTAGAGGAGAAGGAAAACGTATTAACAAACGTTATAATGATAATTAAAGTACTTCTTTGGAAAATGTGTTTCAAGTAAGATTTTTTTTGTAGCGAACTTCCACTCACGTTGGTGTAAGGATTTATAGAAAGGTGAGTCCTCATTAACAAGATAACAAATTTTACAACACCCTTCCAATAAAATAATGTCAACATTAACTTAAGCGAATGATTAGCAAGTAAGTTTCAATCTACTTTAAATACTAGTTATAAGAAATACTAATCAATAAATGCAGATACTTGGCTGTATTCCTTAATTCCTACCACTACCAGTTATAATCCTTTCTTCAGGAGCACTGATGAATCAAATATTTTTTTCTTATTTCTAATAGGCCACTGCTTGGTGTTTTACCATTGCTGACCTAGTACAATCCTGGAAGCTAGTATCTCTTTTCAGTACGGCACCATATAGGTACATACCAATCTCAGCAAGTAATATTGACGCGCAGTTTCCTTCCTAGAGGAAGGCACCTGAGTTTGACGATGTGAACTTGTACCATTATTTAATTTTGCTGTGAACACCCAAGTCAAACAGACACTCTGGAAACCTTTTACAATCCGTATAAACATACGACATGGCCGCTGTCGATTTTCTGCATCATAAAAAGCCACCAACATGACCCGGGGTCGAACCCGCAACTTTGGGTTCCGAAGGGCAGCGACAAACCAATCACGCTACCCAGCCGGCTGATTCAAATATATATATATATATATAAACTGTACTATATTTTTTACAACAAACCGTTCAATTACTATAACTGTACATTCACTCTCTTTCTCCGGAACTCAATTCACTTGATTTTAAACAGTAGTTTTATTTTGCATAAACCAGAGTTACTTAAAGCAAAAAGGTCTCAAAAACAAACAATGCCTAAAAAGTATTTCTTCTAAGGCAGCGTTTCTTAAACCGTGAAGTGCGCCCTTCTAGGGAGGTCCCCTAAGAGAGAGGAATCGAAAACAGAAGATTATTTTTAAGAAAAATAATAATTTACTGTAAGTAAACGAACAAAATACATTCAGGCATAATATAAAATAAAATACACATTACATTGTTATCATACACTTATAAATGTATCAGTCTGTGCAAAGTATTTTTATAATTAATTTAACAATTCTAAATTAAGAATAAGTGTGATAACTACCCCAGTAACCTTATAGATTTGTATTAACACTTATCTTGATAATTTGTACGATTTATAATAAATCCCTTAACTCAGCGTTTCTCAAACTGTGGGGTGCGCTTCCTTGAAGGGCGTGATAACTCTACGAGGGGGGGGGGCGTAAAAATATTAAAAAGTCGAAAACAAAATATTTTTTTTAAAAAAATTACTAACTTACTGAAAATTAAAAAAAATACATTCTGACATAATAAAAAATAAAATAAACATTTACACCGATATAATACACTTATAAATGTGCATCAGTATTGCGCAATGCATTTTATAAATAATTTAACAATACTAAAGTAAGACCAAGTATACTAATTACCAGCGACTCCATGGTCGTATCTTATATAAAATTATGTATAAAAATTAATACTTATCTTGATAATTTGTATGTTTTATAATCAATCCATTAACTGCTGATTAAAAATTACGCGATTTGCTCCCCAATGCCACCGTTTTCTACGTAGGCGCGCGTATGTGTTGTAGAGAGGAGGGGGAATAAATAAGCAAATCCTCTGGAATAAATACATCCTTCTCAAACACTGTCAAGGTTCTTTTACTACATTCTAAAGCCTTCTGAATTATTTTATGGATAGCAGTGCACAGAAAAGATCGTACTTCGGGTAGACGTATATGTACGTCCGGGAAAAATAACGCTTTCGCTGAGTGAGACGTTTATATACAACGGTGGCACTTAAGAGGTTTAAGTCGTATTGTAGCTTTATCATCAAATTATTGTATTTCTGAATTCAATACATTGTTATTGTGTGGAGGGGGGCGAGAAAAAATTATAATTGAATATTGGGTCTCAAAAATTGAAAATTTGAGAAACAGTGCCTCAATTTTCTATTAAAGGTTACGCTATCCACTCCTAAATGCCACCCTTTTCCACTTAGGTGAACGTATGTGATGTATGGGAGGGGGGATGAGGTAGAAAAAGAATAAATAAGCATATCCTCTGAAATAAGTAAATCCTTTGCAAACACAGTCAACGTCTTTTTATTTCATTCCAAAATCTTCGGAATAATTTTATGAATAGCAGCTCACAGAAAAGATCGTACTTCGGAAAGACGTATATATACGTCCAGAAAATTAATGCTTTCACTGGGAGAGACGTTTATATACGCCGGCGGCACTTTAGAAGTTAAAGTCGTATTGTAGTTTTGGCGTGAAATTAGAGTATTATTAAATGCAATACATTTTTGTTATATGGAGGGTGTGCACGATGAAAAATTTGATGAATATCGGGTCGCGAATATTGAAAGTTTGAGAAGCATTGTTCTAGAATATTAGTGGAAGAGCCACAGAGAACCCGCTACAACTTTGTTGTAGAAGTGTTCGGCTCAGTAAAAATGTGTCACAATGCAACTGTTTTTGCAAATTCCCCTTCTTCGTGGAGAATGCGTTCTTTAAAAATCTTACAATGATCCAACCCAGTTTCTACACTTTTCTTCAAAGCATCTAGTTCACTTTATTTTCCTTTCCCAAACTTTCTTTCTAAAGTATGTCCATAAAGAAGTCCAACATCTGGACTGCATTGATCGCTTCCGAACCCATCATGTCTCAGAACCGATTCTGGTCATCAGTCAAAAGTATCACGTTTATATCACGAAAGACATTTTAAGTCTGTAAAAAATTTTCTATCTCGTGAAGAAGAGAATCAAGAGAAAGGTTTCTCCAAAAATGTAAGGCGAAGCAAAATTAAAAACATTGTGTCCAATCAAACGAACTGAAATGTGACCATGACAAAAGCATTTTACGTAAAAATGTGTTTAATCAGCGTTATGAAGGTTGCTGAATTTAAGTTTTGGTAATGAAATGTAAATTTTGAAGAAAAAAAACAAAAACGATATAAACAGTAGAGTTCTAAAAGTCTGACCTAATTTCGACCAGAGGGAGACCGAGTTAGTGAAAATGTCGGGGTATCGGAAATGAGATTAAGGTATTCGACTACTTGCGACAACTTTTTTAAAAAAAATAAAGATACGGGAATATTTTTGATGTTTTAAGATTTGTTTAGTACATTTTAACATTTTAAGAAAAGAATGCTAAAATTAAGATGAGAAAAAGAAACTATTATTATTGGAATGGGAAAAAATTGGTAATAATTTACAAAAAAAAACACGGCCCATTTTGTACCAAAAGTTTATGAACAACTTGTAAATTTTTCAATTATGATGTGTTGCTATGTTATTTAATTTTGAAATGAACTTCGGTAAAAGATATATTTTAATTTTTTACAAAAACTAGAGCGCTTTATCATAGTTATTATACGAAATTGTTATTAACAAAAGTGACTGTAAATATTTTAATAAAACAGTGATTGATAAATTCGAAATTTAAAGGCACTTCTACTATTATACAGACATACACAAAACGTTTCAGATAATTATTTTCAAAACTTTCTTAGCAATTACTGTCCACGTTTGAGCATTTTCAGAAAAACACATTTCTAGCAAAATGACGTTTTAAAGTATGACATCTGCTTTTACTAAAACACTTGTAGTTTTTGTTCTGTTGAACGGAAAACAATAAACTTTTTACTTTTTTAAAGCTAATAAGATGGGTCTATAAAATGAAATCATAAAAAAATTGTCAGTTTTCGGCAAAATTCAGAATTTTAGGGTAGTCGGGTACTTTAATAAATTGTTATAAAAAGCGTTTTCGGTTTAATTTTTAACGTATTATTTTTTTTTTACTGTGAAATATGATTATATTCTTAAACTTCTCCTTTTACTTATTCAACTTTCACTTTGTATTTACAGCTTGTCTTCAAATATTTAAATTTATTTATTAATAATTTCAAATATATTATTGAAGAAATTTTTCAATACATTAATTCTAGCTTTCGAGTTTAAGAACCTCTACTGAACGAAAAAAACACTCCTTATTGATATTATTGAAAAATAATAATGCGAGAAAACTGAAATTATAAATATTTTTTATCTTATTTGTAATAATGACGCTAATAGGCATTTAACTGTTACTCAGAATCTATATACGTATGAAAAATGCATAGTAGTAAATGTTGCTCAATTCTTACAAAACCAAAAAATGATTTACCAAAGCCCTAAATAAAAGTATATTTTTAAAAAAATGTCTAAATATTTTAAAAATAAATTATCCAATTTGTTAACAAATTTCTCAAAATGAATTTCTAATTTCCTATTTTTAATCCTTTTTTTTTTTTTTTTTTGCTGACCAAATTCTTAGGTAAAGAGTCATATTAAGAATGAATATTTTATTTCAAGAAATAAATTTTTGTATTAGTGCATATTAATTTCTTCCAAAATACTTTATTAAATTAAAATTGATATATTCTGTATATACATTATAAGATTAACAAGTAAAGTACATCTAGAACTTGACGACATAAATCCCATTTTCAATTCTCTAATGAAAAGATCATATCTAGCATATGTACCAGGAAATCTTCCCGAATGAGTCATTATACTAACGATTTTCTGCAAGAATGGAAGTTAAAGCTTTCATACTGTTACATTGTGACTCTTTGAAACTCTGAGTGAGTCTAGCAAAAGTAGGCTCCAATGCCATTGAATACCAGCTCATATTCAGACTGGCAATTTCCTCTCTCCAACTTGACGAGCTTTCTCGTGTTTCCAATAACTTCGTTATAAACCCTTCTTTTCTTGCAACGCATGATTGGCATTACTAACGAAGGAAGAAGAATATATTGTTTCAGGGCATTTTTTTGGTGCTGTTTTTTTTCCTTACATTATAGCCGTTGGGTAGATGAAAATCGATAGCTATTTGCCTTTATGCTTTATTATGAATTTATAAGTTAAGTTCTTGAATTTGTTTCGAAAACATTTATTAACTAGTAATTAACCGATACACATTATTTTATATATACTTGTTCAATCATATTTTGGTTTCTAATAATTCAGGTTCAAAATTTTTTTATATGGCTAAATTATTTTTGAAATTTATTTTCTGCGGAAGAGTGCTACATATATACAATTAAGACATTCTTGGTATAATTGCCTTCCATTTGCAGAAGATTTGTTAAAAAAAGGTAATTTAAGAATCGTTACATGGTCCGAAAAAATAAAAGTTAATTCGGTTACCCTTTATCAGTAAACAAAAGCCTGGCAAGTACACTCCAAGCTTTCATCATAAAATTCCAATAATATTAGTTTCTTATTGTAGAAAAAAAAGAAAAAGCGTGTTCTACTTACCTCTAATATGCTTGTAAATGGTGATACTTGAATAGAAACCCAAACCTGGAGTGATGAAATCCGAACTAGTGATTTTTTATAATTTGAACAAAGACTGTGTTGATATCACTGATGAAATGTGAAGTATATATGACGTGTTGCAAAAAAGCAACCCTTGGCCACCGAGAATATTTTACTATCTACATAACACTGCTGGAATTAATGCTTTTATATTTAATCATTCGGTTTTTCCTGATAAAAAACTGAGACGTTCAGGATTATTAGAGAAGTTTGGAATTTAACTTGTGTAGCCGCAGTGTGGTATGAGATCAGACTTCGGACGCTTAACAAAAATCTAAAAAACCTTTATTGACTTAACTTACTAAATTGAACATTAATCCACCTAAAAAGAGATGATGCACTGTTTGTCCACGGGTAAAAAATGTAAAAACTAAATATTTCTGTCTTCAATGTAAGAAAAATATGTGCTTATATAAAACATATGAATGCAGTCTGCTCTGAATGTTTGGAAAAGGAATAAATATTTTTTTCTACTTCATACTATCTTTAACATTGGTAACAAAGTAAATTTAATACAAATATGTTTTATTTGTTTTTATGAAAAAACATGTAAATTTATGTATTTTAGAATGAAAAGGTTGGTTTAGTTTAAATTTATGTTAGTTTTAGTTGCGAATTTAATAATTTTATTTGTATAATACAATAAACATCTTCTACTTTATAAATATGTATCATAATTGACTTATTTTTCCTCATAATTAAATGCATGCTTTAATGTTTGGGTTGTTCTTGACACTCCGCGATCAATGACGGTAGCAAATGCATCCACGAAGGATCCGGGTTAAATAAAGTTCTCATTACTGAAAATGATATATTAGTTTTTATTATTTGTAGTCTCAAAGGGAACAAGTTTCTTGCCAACTAATATTGAAAAATGTTATACGTTACTCGAAAAGTCTCTGTGTATATCAAAATAACAGGAACGCCTTGGATTTATAAAGAATCATTTATTAGTATGGTGTAAGACCCATACTAATAAATAATAGAGCTTGGATTCGCATAGGAATCGTTTTATACCACTGCTGAATAATGTTCAGAGAAATATTGTAAGATTCTTCATGTATATATTGTGAGAGTTTGGGGAGAGATACCAGTGGAGGTTATCTGTTACAAATACATCCTAGCAGTCAATTCTTATCCTAAAAAAGTTCATAATTGTTGAATCATATTCAAATCAAATACCTGTACGAGCCAAGAAAGATGTTTACCTTCAGCCTCGTCTTTATCAAACCATGGCTGGACAAGTCACGCTGCATCACGTATATGGTCCTCCTGGAAAATTCCATCACCTGCAGAAACAAACTTTGCATCGTAAAGGGAACCTGGACCGCTAATTTTTTTTCTATATTTCTTCCCAGTGATCCTTCCTTTCAGGGTAACGATTGGTCCAGCTGAAAACCACGACACGGCTACCCATATTATGATAAATCCACATCCAGGCCTTAGAGTTGGAAGAATACAATGACAATCATACGCTTATAAAGTTATCCTCCAAACGAGCACACATCCTGCTGAAGGGAAAAGTGTGGAAGACGATTCATCAGATCTTATATTACTTTCTTCAACTTATCAATTGACCAGGTGTTTTGACTGTAACACCTATGTAGAGAAAACTTGTCATTTATATCAATGATAAGTGTCTTGGCAATCATTGCTGTGATTTAATTGTTTGGTTATGAATGTGCCTTCTTTCTGAAGTCATTGATACTGGAGAATCTAGATGCTGACTGATCTCTACGGGCACTTTTATAACAGTTGTTTGTTTTTTTAGACACTCCAATACCCGTCTCAGTCTTTTTAACTGAGCTTCTCTTTCCGTCGACTATTTTGCTTTGCCAAGCTTGTTTTGCAGCACTGTGTGTATGTGGTCATGACTTTAGACACCGTACCTCTAAAATAAACCTAAAAGTTGGGAAATTTTGGTGTGTTCCTGCTGGGGACGGGTGGTACAATTTGGCCTCTTTGAAAATTCCAACATTTTACTCTTTTGAAATCTATCCTATAAAGCTACAACAACTACCAGAATATATACATTTATATTTACCAAAAAATAATTATATGTATTTATTATTATTATTGCTGGTACATATTCTAATGCTTACGAAGCGCATTCAAAAATGTCACTTTTATTCACAGGTGTTTCATTCATTTTGATAACCACCTATAAATAAATAAATACTTCATTTAAACCAAATCACTTCAACAAGTAATTACACATGAATAGATAATTACGTATATTGCTTCACAAATATTGCAATCACAATCATCTTGCCATTTAGTACCATTTTGAATAGGATTTTCTGCTATTCAAGTAAACAATCTACTTCTAAAATTTGATTTTGTCAATCATTTCATCAGAAATAAAAAGAAAAACCTTCCTTAAAGTATCCGACTACTTTTGATAAATTTTGTTTTATAAAAAATGGAGATATGGGAATGTTTATATTCTATTTGGATTTGTTTAGTACATTTTAAGGAAAATATGCTAAAATTAAAAAGAGGAAAAATAAATTATTATTATACTAAAAAGAGAAAAAATTGTTAAAATTTACGAAAAATAACGTAAACGCGGCCCATTCTGTACCAAAATTTTATGAACAAATTTTCAATTTTTCAATTCTGATGTGTTGCTATATTATTCATTTTTAAATGACCTTCAGGATAAGAGATATTTTAATTTTTACAAAAACCAGAGCACTTTATCTGTGTTATTATATGAAATTGTTTAAAAAACAGTGATTTACATAAGAAACTGTAAATTTTGTAATAAAACACAAAATAAATCGAACGTTAAAACATTTCTACTATTATGCAGAACATAAACAAAAATTTTCAGTCAATTATTTTTAAAACTTTTTGAGCAATCGCAGTCCCCATTTGAGCATTTAAAAAAAACACATTTCGTGTAAAACATGTTTAAAAGTGTGACATCTTGTTTAAATTTATGGCATCTGCTTCTACTAAAACACGTGTAGTTTTTGTTCTAGAGAACGGAAAATAATAAATTTGGTATTTTTATAAAGCTAATAAAATGTCCTATAGAATGCTATCATAAAAATTTGTAAATTTTTGGCAAATTCACAATTTTAGGCTAATCGGATGCCTTAAGAATAAGATTAAATGTATGTGTATTTTTCAGAATTTTAACCCTTGTTTATTGTATTCATTTACTGAAATTAGAGGATGCCGATGAGACATGTTAATTGTTTAAATATATGTAGATGCATACTTCATTAGATACTTCTTGTATTTTCCCCCGTGTCTTTATTTATATGTAAATGACACGGTACAGTGTCATCTGGACTAATAACTGTATAAACGTCTTGATAATCATTGACACACAATTCGTGGATAATTTAGTTATGATATAAAATTGTTTTGTCATTTCTATGCCAAATAAATAAAGTTAAGAACTACTTATAATTCTTATAGAAGAGTGTATTCATTCGTTCGATTAATAATACACAGTTATTTGAGGATTTCTCGTAAATCGGATTCCTTATTATAAATTTCTGTCTCGTAATTATACTCAAGTAATGAGTCATTAGGCCACATTTTAATGAAGCAACTAAGCAGTTTCGTAGGAAGGGATATATTTACTTGCCTTACTCATCCACTAAGTCATTAAAAGCACACACAAGGGATTTGCTTTATAACGCTAATCCACGTTTTTCACATGCATGTTCACAAATAGGTCTTTTTATTTTCTTTCTCTTTTTTACGCTTGTACCCTTAAGTTGAGTGGCATGTGCCGTATATTCTCTACCTTTATTATTTTTAAACATTCAATTTAATGAATCGTTATGCATAGGATACACATTTAATTTACATAGACTCAAAATTACGCTAAATGCTTCACAAATTGTATATTTTAGTAAAAAAAAAAGTTCTACGACTTTTCATCGCCTCTTTCACGTATTTTTGTACAAAAGGCTACGTTATGAAGTTGAGAAAGTAATTATATTTAACGGTAATAATGAAGTGCATGAATTATTTTCTAATTTTAAAATTAAATTTATTTATTAGAAAAGAGGTAAAGTTGTAAGAAAATAATGCATTTTAAAATAATTTAAATGTTTTAGAAAGGTATTTTTCAATCATTACTAAAATGTATATTATACCATATTTTTAAAGAAAATAAATTGACTTAATAAGGCTTTGTTAAATATATTAATTTGTTGAAAAATAAACACTAATTAGTACGAAATGTTCTTAAAATCAGTAGCATTACAAGCATGAATAAATTAAAGTGTCTCTTGTTTTATTTACCAAAAAAAATCAGAAGATAGTAATTTAATTTTTTATTACAGCTAAGAAACATGTTCTAATGGTTCTAATTACGACAAAATATTCCATGGTAAAGAGAGTTCCATCTTCAATACGAATTGAGTTTTAGGCTAGCACAGTTATAAATAGTAGTAGAATTTTTTTTATATTGAAGTGGGTACTTATATTGAGTTGATATAAATCCACACTGACTACAGTGATAAAGATGTAAAAAAAAAGGGGCTTCGCATCTGCACAGAAATTTGCCACCAGATAATGTGACATTTTAAAAGTATATTGATAAATTAAAAAATTCAAAATGAAAAAAGTAATTAAATTAAAATACAATAAAATAAAAATATGTAGTATTATCTTCAAAATTAGTACTAAAATATGCAATATATGACTTTTATTTTTGGAATTATTCACTCGATACTTTTTGTCATTTAAAACTAATGTATTTTGATTCCATCCATATATTTGGAACTAAGGTAAAAATATATAGACATCTAAAAATTAAAAAACGAATTTTTCAAACGTAAAAATTTTTTCATTAGAAGAGAATTTGAAAAAAATGTTAAATATTTAAGTGAAATATATCATTTGTTTATTTGTTTTTGCATATTCGAGGGAATTTTTCTCTGTAGTTAAGTAATGAAATTCTCAAAGGTAAAAATTTATTTTCATAACAACCTTTTATCAGAAATGAATTTCAACCGCAAAATTTTATAAAAAGAGTAATGTAATGCTAATCGCAATCATTTTCCCTAGACAATTATCAAAATATGAAAACTTTTTACGCCTTTAGAATGCCAAAATTTTTGGTTATTAATTTGTCTCATAAAAAAAAGAAAAAGAAAGAAAAATTCACACATTGTACTTCACAAAATTGTTGCTTTAAACGTAATTTAAAAAGCTTGAATATAAGTAGAAGTGCAGCAAGGATTTATAATTTAAGGTTAAATATCCTCACTAATATGATAATAATTGTTTGGGATCTTTAGAAAAAAGGTATAAGGTTAAGCAAAATTTTGTTCCTGCCAATCTTCCCCTATATTTTCCTGTATCACTAGGCTAAATTCTAGAAACAATCTGCCTACCATAAGAAAAAAAAACTCTCTGTACCTCCACCTATCCATCTATATCTACACACACACACACCACACACACATACACACACACATATGTATATATACATATAATATATAATTGAAATTTCTCTACAAGAGAGAGATGAATTAACATGATTAAAACTGAAAGAATTGTAATTGCAAGAAAACTAGACAACAAATTTAGAAGGAGATATGAAAAATTGAAATAACAGAGTTAAATATAAAAATATAAAAGAATGGATGCTACTGTATTATCAACATTGCTAACTTAGGACAGCTTATATACAAAAAAAATTTTCTATATAAAAGTGGGGTTGAACATGTTTTTTGGCCAGCCAACCTTCCCCCTTTCTGTTAATAATACCGAGCAAAAACCTATTGGAAATAATGGATAGGAAATCTAAATCCATTATGAGAAAAAGGTAACTTACCTAAAAATTGCATACAGAAATGCAGAGCCCACGCTAAATCTGAGTACAATAAACAAGTTATTGCCAGATTCTGGACCCAAATACAAATTCAAAACAAAGCAATGGCGGAAAAATAGCACATAGCAAAATTATGAGAATAATAGAAATTATAAAATAAGAATTGTAAACATACTGCTAATATCTTAGAGACTATAAGATAATATGATTTAAAAGTTATAATAAATTTTTAAAAAAAGTAATTTTATCTAAAACTAGAAATTGGGGGTATCTAAAACTATCTAGGAAGAATAATCCTTATTAATTAATCCTTATTACTTAGAATTTCTTTATTCAAATATCTATTAATATAATTAATTGGTTATTTTTGAATTAAACAGTATTTAGTAAAATGTTTATAGTTTTTTATATTTTTTCTGATTTATTTGAAATTAGAAATTTATTGCGTAGTGTGTAATTAATAACAATATTTCTGAATATAGAAACATGCACATTACTCTCCCAATGCGGTACTTTTATAATATTGATATTAAAGTCTTCTCGTTTATCAAAAATATTAGTAACTATTTTATTATCTTTTAATTAATTTCTATATCAAGAAAATTTGCTTCATAATTGTTACTATTTGTCTGTATTAAATTAAGATATTGTGGATAAAAATTAATATTAGGTTTAAAGTTGTCTTGCTTGCCAAAAATGATTATATCTATATAACGAAAAAAGTAATATTCTAAGTTGTCTGGGAAACTATTTTCAAAATAATGTAAATATAAATTGGCAAGACAGTTGCTAGCTGGGCCACCTTGTGGTAGATATAAATAATTACCATTATGATAAACATAATTCTCTTTTGGAACTAACCTAAGTAGAGAACCAAATCTATCATATTTGACATTTTTAAACAAATTATCTTTATGTAATTTTACAAGTGTTTTTATCATATCATCAATATTAATAGAGTTAAAAAGATCTTCAAAATCTAAACGATATACTGAAAATATCTTTTTATCATTAATTTGTGCAATGAGTTCTTTACTATTTTTAAGAACGGCTCAGTTTTTAAGATTATTTATTGTATCTTGTAATATTCATGGAAATTTTTGCCTGATTTGTAAAACCATTAGTAACTGTTTTAAACTTTACTGGGTCTTTATGAAATTTAGGGGTAAGAAATACATGTGGAAATTTAAAATTTTTATTAATTTGTATTTTTAATTGTTTATGAAAAGCCAAAATTCGATTATTTATTTCTCTATCAGAAATTGATGACCTAATAAAAGCTGTATTATTTTCAAAATGTTTGTTGAGACTTTAAAACTATAATAGTATATATATATATATATACAAATATATGATAAGAAATTTTGAAACATACATTGTTACTATTAAATTTTTATTATTTATGTAGTATTCGGAAAACTATAATGTATTTTTTCTTTGAATAAGAAGAACACATTTCATTAACTCATTTTTTGCTTATCAATAAAGTATAAAAGAGTTTAAAAAAAATTATTGTAACGGAAAAAAACACTTTCATGCCTTATTATCTTGGATATAATGAGTTTTCTATACACACTTTTTAATTAATCTAAAGTGTACATTTCTCATATAAGATAGATGAACTAAAAAAATATCTAGAATAAAAGTTTTGTATTAAAAAAAAGCAGCTTCTTTAATATTTTTTTCTAAAGTCTAGTATTTAATATTTCTTAACTGAGTTAACTAAAAGTATCTAATTTTTCTTGGGTGATACCCGAGCTTAAAATTAAATAATTCCGAAAAAAACTTTTTTTAACATATGAAATTTTTAAAACTACCTAGAAAGAAAAAATAATATTTTCAAACATATTTCTCTGTTGCACAATCTCAGTGAATGATGTACTTTATTACATAATCTTGTGAATATTGAATAATAAAATAAAATGAAAGAGTGATGAAGATAAAAATTGAGTTGATTTTTTTTATCTTTTCTCTTTCATTTATTGTGTGTGATAATATTTCCTCAATTACTTAATTCTTTACTAAATAAAAGGCATATTTTTGTACTAAAAATTAAATGTTATTCTGAATACTTTCTTAAATTTGAAACAAGATTTTTATAGTAAAATTTTGAGTATTACTGCGGTTATTAGGGTTTTTAAATTTAAAAAGCTTGGAACATTTTACGTGGCATCAATTTTTTTACCCAACTCTTTCTTGAAATTGCGCATAATATATCATCTATTTAAAATATTTTAGTTCCTATATTAATAAACAGTTTACTTGCTAATTTGTACACATATTTTTGAGAAAAATTTCATAAATTTTTAATCCGGTTGTATTTTTTAAGTATTCCTTTTAAGCGTTAGAGCAAATACAACTTTTTTGCTCTTATATCATTATAAAAATTGTCTTTGAACCTCCTGCTTCAAATACCTTTTAATATTTTTCTTATATTTTTAATTGATTTTTAAAATGTTATGTAAATGTTAGAAATAGCGAAAGAACTGATTTAATAAGTAGTGCTGCGTTTTGTTGATAAAATAATAATTCAGTATTAAAGAAAGTTTAATGTTTTATTTACCTAATATAACTATAGTTGTAAATGAAATTATTCGTGAATTCTTCACAAGTTTTATCAAAAAAAAGTCTGACATATACTTAGAGAGAATAGATCGCTTTCAAGATAGCTGAAATATGTTTGCTTATTTTCTTAATATTTCTTTTGTATTTCTGTAAGTATTTTAAAACTGTCTTTTCCTTCTTAGACATATTAATTCAAAAGAAAAAATGCGTATATTTTTTATTTTACTTTTTATTACTGAATATTTTGTATAAAATATATATGAATTTTTTTATATTTTTAAGTCATTAAAAGTAAGTACTTCAACCAAATATATTCTAGCAAACAAATTTAAATATTTTTTTCTACTTTTTGAATTTTAAAATATAAGGTTTGTTAAAAATTAAATTATCTATCTTTTATGATTAAGTGGCATAGTTATAATTCTATTTTATTAACACTTTTGGCACCTATTAGTCATAACTTTAGACTAGCTAGAATGCAACGTAACGTTTTCAAGCAAAATACAGAAAATAAATTACATGTGGGAGTGTACTGTTAATAATAGAAACCTATTTATGCGGAAATAATATTTTACGGTGTGCAAATTAGGAGAAAATAGTTTAAAAATTAATTTCGAAATTTAATATTGCTACGAAGGGGCTGTTTTTTCGAAAACTTAGAAAATGACTTCGTTTTGTTTGGATGATTTTAGACATAAAATAAAATTATTTTTCCTAGAATATAAACAACTGAATGCGTTGTTTATTTATAAATGAGTACAGTGAAGTGAATAGCATGATGTACATTGCAATATTTAATAGCATCAGCTCTCTCTTTCTTGGCACCGTGAAATCAGTCCGATCCAAACTTTTCTCCTGTCTTTCGCTTTATCGTGCTCTGTAATTTTGACAGTAGGTTACTTAATTTATTTAACACTAATGCCAAAGAAACTATTTAATATAAATGATGTTTTTTTTCTTCTTTTTAATATTTAGTAACTATCCTATCATCGAAATAAATGTTAAAAAGCACTAAACTATCTGTTTTCCCTTAACAAAAATTTCTTTTTTTTTTACCATAAATAAGCTCAAATACCTGAACTCCATTTTCCTTGTGGCAATACATAACATAAAAATGAATTATTTGATTTTTATTTTATCTTTATATATACCAGGAAACCTCTAAAAGTCTCTATATGTAGGTCTAAAAATTACGAAAAAAAATGTTTTGATATTTCCTAATATACAGATAAAGTCTTTGATTTGTCAAATATTTATTCACAACAATTGGTACGTTAAATAAAATTGAGCTACAAACATTTTAGAGGTTTTTATGGTATTAAATAGAAAGAAAACTATTTGAAAAATTCTGATGCATTATTATAGCAAAAATATTTATTTGTATAAACATTACTGCAGTTTTTAAAAATGTTCTTAGATCGATGTATTAATGAGATAATACATGACAAAAGAAATGATTTTATATATTACTGTTATCCTTTAATAATGAATTTGATTAATTTATAGTATTCACAAATGAAGCATTTATTATTTAAATCCATCTCCATCAGAAATCTTCATTTTCCCTCCCACTTTATATTACACATACCGTAAAATTCGGCGTATAACGCGCACCCA
The DNA here is from genome assembly GCA_019973975.1 of Trichonephila clavata. Taxonomy (NCBI): domain Eukaryota; kingdom Metazoa; phylum Arthropoda; class Arachnida; order Araneae; family Nephilidae; genus Trichonephila; species Trichonephila clavata. The sequence continues at coordinate 110,793 of BMAO01007736.1, read as the reverse complement.
TACATTCTAGCTGAAAGTTTTAAATTTTAGGTATGAAGCTCCGTATGAAGCTCCCCCTTTTTTACGAAGAAACTTGAAATATACGTGCGCAATTTTCTAATGATTTGCAGTCATTTATACAAGGTATTATTCCAAGCTTTAGAAAAATGTTTATCCTTCTAGTACTATAACCCTTTAAGTTTATAAGGAGTGTCTCTTCTTTTAGGTGAACTGTGTCTCGATATATGTCGAAGTCTTATTTTTTCTATGCTCAGCTTTTTTAAAAATAATTTTTAAAGCTTTCCATTTAAACACGGCGTATAACGCGCACACCTATATTTCGATTTTATTTTTTTGAGTTAAAAGTGCGCATTATACGTCGGAGTTTACGGTATATATAAACATATTATAAATTGACACACACACAGCACACACAATTGTTTAGTTGAATTGACGTTAAAATTATCGTTTTCAAAACACTGCCAAACATCAACTAGTTTCTGCCGTAACTCTAAACTATCAGGAAATTCAAATTATTCATTGAATAATGGATGAGTTTTCTTAATACAAAAATTAATTATTTAGGCAATTACCTATTGGTTTTAAGTTTTTCTATTGCTTATAATAAAATCTAGTAGTTTGGGTTTTCTGTTAACTTTTTTTAACTTAAAATTTTTTTTCTAAGGACATCAATGCAATGAAAGAGTAGCAAACTGCTAAGATATTGGAAAATTGTTCAAAAAATTAAAGATAAAATTAAGAAAATTACAATTGACAACAAATAAAATAAACAAAATTAGTATTAATTAGCTCAACTTCTCAAGATTTCTACTACTGCATTCCTTCATGAAAGAGTGAATGCGTATTTATTGGCCTAGCTCTATACATTAACAAGAGAGCTATTTAATTTTGAGCTTTATAATTTTGAACTACAATGCTTTGACTAGGACAATACCTAAGCTTGAACCCTCTCTCCAGAGTACAACGCCATGCCAATGGGGTGACCTTGAGCCATGAGACCCACAGCGGCTTCCCAAGATGGTGGGTCTTTAATGACACTAGAGCTCTAACCCGTAACATGCCTACTAAGGGAACATGACCATAAGCACTAGGCTACCGCGGTCACATGGTTTCATGAAAGCTATAACAGAATAAATAATAACCTCTAGTTGTATTACACATTCAGCTATTCCTACAATTAACAAATACTTCTTACGAAGCCAAGAAAGTTAATTCGATGATATATGAGGGGAAAAGTAATAAATTTTTTATTTTTCTAAAGAGTTATGGAAAATTGAAAAATAAATACATTATAATTTACCCCTCCGCTAGGTGCACGTCAAAAAGTTCCTTCCATAGGCACGCGGTATCTCTCAAATGCACCACCTCATACATACGTTTGAAGATGATTTAATTATTTTATTGGTGAGATTTCACATTTTCAATATATTTGACATGAAATAAGATTTGAAATAGAATCTGGAATTGAGATATTAATACGAAAAAAAAAATCAAAAAGGTAATGGTTAGTTATCAACGTAGATTTCAAGATGCTTTCGCAAAGCACTTTAAAATATTCAAAGGCTTGGCAAGAGGGAACAGTTCCTCCTCTTCCAAGTTTCTGGCGATGTTGCTCTTATTTTTTGTCTTGAATTGAATATTGTATATCAGGTATTTCTTCGATCCTGTGTCAAAATGAACGAATAATATGAATGTTACACTCAGACCGTCTTCGCAGGTGCTGTTTCAAAAGTTCGTGACCTTGGTTTCCTAGATATGTGCACGAGGATCTTAGTGACATTGATTCTAACATAAATATTTTAGTTTGTTCCAGCTACATTGAGGATTGAATAAAACACAGTAACAGGCTAGGTGCGCAGCATCCCTCAGATTTATCTCAATACCCAGCTGTAAATAAATAACTATCAAACAGAAATTACAAAATACTTGTTTCGAATTATTTTCGTATAAAACTGAAAACTACTCCATTTTTAAGGAAAACAAATCAAAATCAATAAAATAGTACAAAGTCATAAGCTAGCGCGCTGCATCTATCAGATTCAAGGGCCTCTGACACCTTAAATATGAAGAAAAAGCTTTCGCCCTTGACATTGAGCCCTAGGACGAGTGACGAAAGGCAGATAGAAGAAAGAGGGGTGTATTTAAACCCATCGTGTGGACACAGAGCCGAAACTATTTTCATTAGCCATCTGAGAGATCCTCGCGCCAAACGAAGAGTTAAATGCTTTAAACATTTTAATTTTAAAAGGTGCTGATAATTGCCCAATTTACTAAAATAGCCTCATGTTTCATACACATATATTCCTAATTACATGGATACTGTTCCCAATCGTTATGAGTGAAACAAGATGAAAAGTCTACCAATCAACAATCTGAAATTTAAAAAAAAATGTTAGAGTTCATTAATTACACAGACTTACAAAAAAAAAGTATATAGCATCGTTTACAACAATTCAACTGAGCAATGGATGTTGTTTGCATTCTTTGGCACTTTTCAGATATATGTTAGCACAATATTCATGTTTATTTATATAAATGTAAAAGAGCTTTTTTTGCAACAACATAAAACTAAAGTAAAAACTGAAATAAGGCGATACCGTGGAAAAGGTATGAAAAATGGTTCTTCTCTTGGCAGGACGTTCCTGTGCTTAAGTGTTTTCCAATGTCCCAAACAGAGCAAGCTCAAAATTTCTCTTCGCTAGTTCGGTAGTGGTGATAAATAGTCTAAAAGATATTTTTCTGACCCATATTACATTAATTTCCAAGCTTTCAGGGGAGCTTTTGGAAATGGTGGAGTTGAACAAACAAGTTGGACATGAACTGGTTTAAAAAGAATGAGTCGTTTTCTTTTTCTTTTCCTTAATCTTTCATTTCTTTTTTCTTTCGGTATATAAGTTTCGTCTCAGGAAAAATAAAGAAAAATAGTATTTTGTCTGGTGGGTTTTGCATGTCTGGAATTGATGTGTAAATATTTCATGAAAAGGTTCTGATGAATTATAAATTCGCGACGTACAACACATGAAAAATATAAAAGATCTTTCTCTTGACTTAAAATTTTAACGAGTTTTTTTACTTATACATGAAAGAAGACTGAAGATACTTAATTTTTAAGGAAACTGAAAAATGGATATATTTGTGTGTACCTAAGAATATATAATTTTAAAACGTAATTGGAAACTTTGGGGAATAATTAGATTCTTATCTTTATTAATGTTAAATTCCAAGTTTTCTAATTATATTTAACGATTCATCATCTACATGTCATAAGAAAAAAAAAGGGGGGGGGTATTGTACATGATAGAAGAATACTTATAACGGTTTTTTTAAATTATTATATAAGCCAATGATTTTAATGATTTTTAATAATTTTTATTTTAACACAATAATTTTGTATCTGGAAAATCTCAAAGAGTGAAGTTTTCATTAAACCTTAAGGTAAGCAATTTCGTACTGTTACAATATACGCTAGCAGAATATTTTAAAAATAGACTAAAATGATTTTTCAATTTGAAAACTATTATGCCTCTAAAACAGATAAATTACTTTTAAATAATAATTTATTTAAACAACCTTAAATAATAAAGCTTCATTTCTGATCAGCAGTCTGCTGTGTAAGTGAAGACGTTTCCATGTGTAAATATAACCTAATAGTATGTGTTACATTATTAAAATACTCCAAAAATGAAACATAATTATGATTAAAAAATAAACTTAAATAGATGTAGTTATAAGACTCGGAAATTTAAAAAAAAATACGGAATTTTGTTAGAACTGATAATCTGTGCCAAAAAGAAATAATTCGCTTGTATCATTTTAACTTACAGTTCATATTTCGAAATTAGAGTTTTTGTATATTATCTGAGTATCGTTTATTTCACTGAAAACATCTATCTCATTTAATCTAAAAAATTACAAGAAAAAACAAATAAGAGAGTGATATCTAAGTGCAAGTGATCGTATCAGGTCACATTTTTATTCATTAATTTCCCTTTTTTTACGTCGAAATAATTCTTTATACTAAGTATAATATTTAAAAATTAATTCTGCATAATTATTACTACAATTTCATAACCTTTAAAGTTTAAGCAGTTTCTACGCTTAACATATTCATTTCAATCTATTACGGTATCCGACAATGTTGGGAACAGTGATTTGTAAAAGCATTAAAACGAATTTTTTTTTAAACATTTAGTGTCGGATTAAAATTGTTTTATAAATATTATTACTGTAAAAATTATTTAAGTGCGATATTTTCGCCGAAATAAATTCATAATTGTCAATTTTCAAAACATTATCTTTTTGTGAAATAGGTTTCTATAATAATAATTTTTGCTTAGACATTTTGAAAAATTACTGAGACGTTTTTCCAGAGAGTTTGAACTAAGGTTTTTAAAAAATTCATATTATTTTCAGAGTTACTACCAATTGTAATAATTATTAGTGTTTTTTGTTAAAATTTCTTCACTCTGATATATTAAAATATGAATAAATCCACTTCTAAATTTTATATTTCCAAAATCCTTGTTCAAGCTCTGTACAAAGACCTTATCTATATATAGTCAAATAATAGAAGCATTTTCATTAAAAGGAAAATGTTTTAAAAATAGGTAATTATAAGTTAATTTTTTGCCTAATATTGCATTTAAATAATTTTTTTAGTAATAATATTGTTTTAAAACCAATTTATGCGTGTATTCTAATGTAAGTGATACTAAATATAGAAAACACATTTGTTTGTATGCTTTTACAAATCCCCGCTTCCGAAAGTAGTTGGTTGCCTTAATTCCCATTTTCCTTTTGAATACTACTCAAAACAATTTGTTGAATACTAACAAGATGTTGAAATTAGAATTTTAAGATGGAATTTAAATTGTACTGCGTTTATTGGGGATTTTTTCTGTATAAAATAGTGAACTAACAGAAATAAGTTTCACGAATAAAATAGAAAGAAAAAAAATAGAAAATCATTTGATCACTAATAAAATAGAAAATCATTTGATTCTGTAGTGAATTCATAGAATGAATTTTATGTATATCTCACATTAGGTACGATATAAGTTTACAAATTTTAATTAGCAAATAAAAATACATTAAACACAATAAAAAAGTTAATTCGAATTTTGTCTTCCAAAATTTTTAGTTTTTTGAAAGAAGTTGTCGTAATATTTCTAATTGAATTTTTAATGAAGAAGATGTCTGAATTTTTTCTTAAATTTCTTACGTTGAATGAAAAAAAAAGAGAAATAAATCATTTTAAATATTTAAGCGATCTCTTTTTCGAAATGTATGGAACTAGGCATATAACTTAAAACATCATTTTTATTCTTCTAAAGAATATTTACAAACTGAAAAGTACATGCAACTTGCTTTTCTCAGATTCCTTATAACCTCCTCCTTTTCTTACTCTTACTTTCTTTTTACTATTTTACATACATGTAAAATCATTATTTTGAAGTTATTACGTTGAAACTTGTAATAATTTCATCTACGAATATATAAATAAGCCTGTTTTTGTAATGGTATCATTTTAAATCTTAATTACAAACCTTTTTTTTTAAAATAAAAGTTCAGAAGTAGTATTTTAACTATGCAGTTTCGTGCTAAATTCTAATGAGACTAAAGTGCGCAAGAATGTGATATACATTCATAAATATTCAGCACATTTGTGAAAATATTAAATTTCGTATGTAAAATTGCTGCAATATCAATATATATGAATAAAATTGTCTCAAAAAAAGAGTAGTGTTCTGTTCTTATAAATTCCAGTAAAATATACTTTTATTTTAAGTATCATTATACATTTGTTTTAAAAATGATACAAAAATAATGTTTTCGCAAAATTAAAGTTGAAATCACAGTTGTTTTTATCTATAAAACACACTCGACTAACTATACCGGTTTTCCCCTAAACTAGGGACTTGCGGCTGGGGTCACCTAAAATTTCATAAAAATTTTATTTCGAAAGGCAATAGATTACTGAAATGCTTATTTAGGGCCTTATCGCGAAATCCAATAGGTAATTTAATTGCTTATTTATAATATTATTGCAAAAGCCAATATATAAAATAATTGCTCATTTAGAGTCTTATTACGGAAACCAATAGGTAGTTTAATTGTTTATTTATATACTTTTATTGGATTATCGATGGAATCTAAAGAACATTGAGATGTACTTCGTCCGATGGTGTCGATTTATTGTTCCAAGAATTAATAACATAATTAAATATAGGTAAGCACATCCTTCCCATTGATGCTTAAATCTTCCATATACCATTTTTAATAAAATGTGATGATCTCACAAGTGAATTCAAAATGATTGCACTTAAAAACAGATTAGTTTGACGTATAATTTACCTTGTTATTAACGTAAAATCTAGCGTACAACGTGCACTTTTAACACAAAAAATATAATAAAAATTGACGGGTGCGCTTTATACTCCGGGTATAAAAATAACAGCAATAAAAATAAAAAGAGAGATGGCCATAGAAAAAAATTAGAATTCTACAAATATCGAAATGCTGTTTATTTAATTGAAAAGATACTTGTTATGAACTTAAAGGGTTGTCGTTCTCTAGAAGTATACCGATTTTTTTTCTCTAAAGTCTGGAACAATACCTCGAATAAATGAATGCAAAACATAAGAGTATTGCTCACGTACGTTTTAGGCTCCTTGGTAAAAGAAGGGTACGTGTTACATGGTGAATATACCTAAAAATTAAAAATTGCAGCTTGAAAATATAGGTGCGTTTTATACACCGGATTTTATGGTACATTATGTTTGTTTTATTTTGTTTATTAAAATTTCTATATCATTATATTCAAAGTAAAAGCTTATCTTAGATGCCTGTTACTGCAAAACAACAATATACTACATATAACACACATATAGAAGTACCCGGGTGTAAACTTTGCGCAATGCTTATAGAATCGCTTGAAAATGTTGTACATAAAATAGGACCTCCACCCGAAAAATTTAAGAAAGTCTAGATTATACCAAAATTTTTAAATCCTCTTATTTCTTTCAGGAGTTCTTATTTCAGAAAATTCATAAATAATTCAGACTTATTATAGAAATAATTTTTTTTCTATAAATGTCATTTAACTCTGTATTTCTTTTAATGTCTAAGCTCCATGACTTTTTTAAGAGCAAAAGAATGTAATACTTAAAGAAAATGAAAATTCAGAGTTAGATTGAAGCAATACGTAGAACCGTTTTTGCGCAGTCATTACAGAAAAATAACGTGATTGTTTTTCACACAAAATTTAGTAAAAGTACCACAGGACAGTACAAAAATATTGAGACAGTTTTTATTATTACTTATAACCTCAAGTAAATCTCATCGATATATATATATATATATGTATATATATTTACAAATGACTGGACAATTTGAACCAACACTTTAAATCACCTCTATACCTCCGACAAAGCCAAGCGTTCCAAATACGTGCCCCGTATCGTTCTGACTGACAGACCTCAACCCCCTACTGGAACGATTCTAATGATAGTCACCCCAAGTGCAAGGAAGAACCAGAAAAGAAGAACAAACCTTACTTCTGCCTTGCTAAAACCCATATAGGAAACTTTACACGGAAGAGGAAGAAAAAGGGGGCCTTGAAGCGTGAAATTGGCCGTCTGTTGTGCCCTTCTCACTGATGAGCAAGTGATGAAAAACTTTCGTTTCACTTCATTGCACACCCCCATCGACGAATCAGCATCCCAAGAATTCCCTCTCTTTCTCTCAGATTGACTTTTTCTCCATCCCATCTTTTTTCCCTTCGTCCACCCTCATGGAATGAAATAGAAGATTTTTTCTTTGGTGTGTGCTATTTATTTTACTGAATACCTTTCAATGACTACGTCTAAAAATTTTAAAGGCCCTATACGTCATTTATACCATCTGCTCTTGAAATGGAAGTGTATTTTTATAAGATGAGGGAAAGAGAATGACTTTTAAGATTTGAAAGAGGAAATATATTTTGGGGTAGAAATCACAAATTTTAGTGATTCGCAGCTGAGCACAATTTTTGAGCAGATGTATTTGAGGTGAAAAATGAACTCTAAGATTTGCGGTATAGAGTTATAAGAGGAAGTCTATGAAAATGTGTGTTCCACTTATATATATAAAATATATGAAGAGTAGTATGTGTTAATAAAATTTACAAACTCTGCATTTAAGGTAACTGACTAAGTTCATAACTGTAGTCTTAAAAAAGACTATAAATGATTATTTTTTTAGTGTCAATTGAATTGGGATAACATTAATTTCATTCTTTAAGTATATAAAATTGCTTAAATAACGTTAATACAAGAAAACTATTTAAATCAGTGCTTTTCAAACTTTCAATATTGGCGACCCAATTTTCAATCATTATTTTCATCGCCCCCTTTCCTATATTATCAATATATTGAATACAATAATGATGTTCTTCGATGAAAAACCTACAACACAGCCTTAACTATAAACCATACATTATTAAGATAAGTATTAAATTTTTTATATGTTAATTTTAAGTAATAAATATTTTAAGTAAATTACTTTAAGCATTACGTTACTTTTCCTGTCTTCATTTATTATTCTATTATATCAGTGTAAATGCATATTTTATGTTTGTAATGTCTGAATGTATTTTGGTTTACTTCCTTTCAGTTCATTTATAATTTTTTTTTTCAATAATCTTTTATTTTCAACTTTTTTATAAGCTCGTGCCCCCCGTAGGGTTATCACGACCTCCTGGGGGTGCTCCACAGTTTGAAAATCACTGATTTCAATGCGTTTTTTTGGCAAAAAAAAAATGGAGAAAAAATAGCATAATTTCCCTACATTCTATTATTTTGAAAAATGCTTCTATAATGATATTTCTCCAATTTACAGATCGGACTTCAATCCTGGGGTTGAGTTAATTTTTTAAAAAAAAATCTCTTCATTTTCAGACTTACGATTAAATTAAACAATAACGGGTGTTTTTTTTCCCCTGAAAATTATCAAATCGGATTTAATATATATATATATGAATAATTCCACTTCTATATTATATATTAGAAAAACTTAAGTTCAATGCCGGTATAGATATATAGACGAAGTATCATTAAAATAGATGCATTTTTAAAACAAGAACTATGTTTTGAAAACGTGTCATTCTTTCTTTTTTTGCCAAAAAATGTACTTAAATATTTTTTCCCCTTTTATTAATATACATAAGACAATTGCATATGCATATTTTAATTCAACTCACACTAAATACAAAAAAAAATATCCATTTAGACGCTTTTTCAAAATTACGGTTTTTAGCGTAATAAGTCATTTTGAAACTGTATATGGAATTAGTCTTTTTGTATCTATTTAAGTTTATACTATGCCGTAACCGGAACTTAGGACTTCCAAGTAAGAAGTGGTTATATTTTTAACATAACTGTATAATTTTCGAGAAATATTTTATTTCGTCTTCTACGTTATAACACAGTACTGAGGATATTTGCTTCAAACAAGTTTAAGCTTCTTTATTTCTTTTGTTCACAATATAATTACTGAAGTATTTTTACTGAATGGAAAATCCTTTTACTTTTGGATGATTTATTTTATGTCGAATGTTTCCGCTTAAACTTAAGCAAATATTTTGGGAATTCCTGAAAAAGAATGTCTCGGGATTGTAATCTTGATTTAAGATAAAAATAATTACTGATTTAATTTATCACATGCTACAGTGTTTTTTAACAACTAAATCGCAGAATTTTTTTGAATATATGGATTTTCTTAGGAAAAAAATTATTTACATGACAACAAGAATTACGTTATGTAATTATTAGGTTAAATATGTAACTTGTAACCCATTTTAAACTAAATAAATACATAAAACTAAAGTCATATCTATCGTTTAAAGCTTCATATACATAATTTCTTTGAAGACAAAATTAGTTCTGCTGTAACATTTTTCAGTGTGAAAATGAAACCACTCTTTTGTTCTTTTTTTGTAGCTTAACAATTCGTAGATTTTTACATTATAAGAATAACCTACTCAAAGAGCAATAAACATTGCTCTTTAAAAAACGCTTTAAAAATGATGAGTTACAATGTCTTGGCTGAATCAGACTTTTACCTCAGTCATAATCCAGATTGAGTTAATTGCGCGCAAAAAAATCCTCAAAAGCCACCGTAAAAGAGACTAAAACTTACACTACAGAAAACAAATGACGACGCATTTTACATGACACAAGCGTTCTTCTCGTCGTAAATTTTTACCACCGGTTTCTTTTTTTTAAGGACACATTGTTATATCCGGTGTTCTTCCACAGATCTAACTGCGGATAAAAAAAGGATTTATCCTTCTCCCAAAAAGGGGCTTTTTGGATGAAAGCATCACAGGAATATGCGGTTAAATGACCCAGTATTACAATGTTTAATGGGGGTAGTTGATGAAACAACAAGACAGGCCACAGCGAAACAACTTTGTTAACGATCTAGAATTACAGTAAATCTCTTCTTTCTATGTCTTTATTTCCTAGCTCTGAAAAAGTCACTACTAATGGTGTCAACTTCAGATTTTTTTATGTTTTCCTTTTTTTTTTCATGATATGTCTCGAATTTCACATGATTTAAGGCTATGGTCAGTTATTAAATAAAAAAGGTCCATTAAATTATTGTTTATTGTTGAGGTCAGAAGTCTGGTATTTTTCTTACTGCCTCTTTTGTCGGATTCTTTTACAAAAAATAATTGGAGAGTAGGATAATTTGTATTGTTTCATGTTATATTTTGCGATGATTTTAAGTAATGCATCTTATTTATTTTTTATTGTTTGCTAAGTATTATTTTTAATAAAAATTTTGAAAAACAGAAAGGCAATTCGTTAATAAAGTTGAAAAAATATCAATTAAAAACATTATTTTTATAAAATGTATTTTTGATAAATATTTATAAAAACAGATTCACAACCTATCCACCAAAAATTATTTAACAAAATTTTATCTTCATCGAAATTTTGTAAAAATTGATAACATTTAAGAACGCTTTTAATTTATTCATATGGGAGAAAAATATGTCCAGATCAAATTTCAAAGGTAATAGGACTCCAGTTTTAACCAAATATGTAACAAACATACATGACGTAAGAATTCTCACATTTTAAAATCAGAAATTCAGCTAATATTAAATGTGTAATTCTAGAGCTTAATCGATAAAATATTTTTTTTTCTTGAAAAGTAATATGAGGCTTATAAATTCTATTATGCTTTAAGAAAAAAAGAAATATTAACAACATTAGAGTAAAAATAAATTTACGAGGGATTAAAACGTGGAAATTTAACACAACAAATAAAATCTATACATAAAGCAGATTAGTTAATATAGATAGAGAAAGATTAGTTCTTTGAAAATGTACCTCCTTTATATGCTAAACTGAATGACAACAAACACATCTATATATGCTCCTTTTTCGATTTTTGTAATTACTTTTTCCACCTGCCCTTTTGTCATCATAAATGCTGTATTTAACATTCAGAAAAATTTTAATCAATTGAAGTAAGTATTGTGTATTAGGTTTGCATTTTCAAAAAATAAAATATTATCTTTACCAACCTATACTAAACTTTAACCTTTTGGAGTATGATTTAATTCAAAATCTGTGGATAAATATATAACAATTAAACTTATGTATATTTACCACATTTATAAATCCCTCGAATTAAATTTATGCAAATCAAAGAAACTTCTGAAATTTTATTGTAATACTTAATTATTAGCAAACTAACATGACGAGTGCACCTTGCATAATTTGTGAACATACTTCTTTGAATTATCGAAGAAGATCCCTTTGTATTTTAAAGCGTGTTTTACTTCAACTTGAAAGGCTTAATACCTTACTTGTATTTAAATTCTGATAAAAGTAGTTAAAACAACTACTGTAAAATCCGGCGTATGACACGCATCACCGTATAACGCGCACATAGCTTCCAAGCTGCAATTTTTAATTTTTAGGTATATTCGGTGTATAACACACACCCACCTGTTACCAAGGGACCTAAAATGTACGTGAGCAACACTGTTATGCTTTGAAGTCATATATTCGAAATATTATTCCAAGCTTTAGAAAGAAATAGTACACTTCTAGAACGATAGCCTTTTAAGTTCATAACGTATGTCTTTTCCATTAAGCAAACAGTATTTCGATCTATGTAGAAGTGTAATTTTTTTCTATGATCATGTATTTTTTTTTAAAGCTCTTATTTTTATACCCGACTTATAACGCGCAGCCGTATATTTCAACCACATTTTTTGTGTTAAAAGTGCGCATTGTACGCCGGATTTCATGGTATGTTATATTTAGTAATGAAATGAAAGCTAGAAGTCATCCATCCGTTATAGTGGTAACAGTATAGTACTCTGCCATTCGACTTGGGTACGAATCCCTGAGAAGCAATGGATGTTTGCAAATGTATTGTGCTTTTGCGGTATGGGGGTACTCTAAATAGCCGTCAAGTTGTAAGTTCTCTCATCAAGATGGTGAAAAGGGAAGATAGGTGGGAGGACCCTCGACCCCCAGGGGTGTTCTCTCTCAAAATTTGGGTGGAAACGAGCCCAATCATACTGTTTCTTATGTGGTGCTCTAAACTACGGGTAAGGATTGGCATCTATCTAGCCCTTTGCCGTGATAAATTCCGTAGGTCTACATTTGACACCATCAGACAGGTGGCATTAGCAACAACATGTGAGCTTGATACAGAAACGTTTTTTTTTTAAATTAAACAAATTATGTAAATAGAAGCAAACATATAGTCATACATTTTTCTAATATATTTGAAAAATCCTTTTAATGCCTTTTCAAGAAGGGGGATAAATCTTTAAAGCAAATAAAAGATTTACCATTCTTAGCTTTAAAAAAAAAAAACTAACGCAAGTCAACTGTTGCAATTTATTCGTTTATAATATTTCTTTCCATGATGTAAATAAATAAATTTTCCATTAAAAGTTCATTTTTGTCACGCAAAAATAAGATCTTATTGTAAAATTATACCATATACGGACGGTCTCAAACAGTTTTCTTTTTACTTGGAGAAATATTTTCCCCAGTTTTTTCTGAGAATACATAATATATACAAGAGGGAAGACTTCAGGGGGGGGGATATAGAGCAACAGCGACGCATTGTCAGTAACGAACACTAAATGAGTATTCGATGAAGTTAAGTCTATATTTACAAAACACAAGAAAGGAGTTTCTGGCTTCAGCAAAAAACAAACGAAGAAGGACATGCAGTAACAGATGTTTCCAAACGTTTTTCTCGCAGCTTCAGTATCTCTCTTTTGGATAAAAGAATCAAGCGAAAGTCAGTTTTGAGAATAAACTAGTCCACTAGAAATTTTCTTGGAAAACTGCCAAAAAGTGTTCTTCGATCATTTATTATGTTATAAAGCTTCTGGAAGAGAAGAAAAAAAAATGTAAGCTCTTCTTTTCGCTGTAAATATTTGGTTTTCATTTCAACGATTTCTGCGTTCATAAAGAGTTTTATTTAGTTTCGAGTCTGCTTTGAACAATTCATTATTGTTATTTTTTTAAAAAGTTTTTTCGATTCCTCCCAGTAGAAGCGAAGTATTTTTATTTGTCTTTACGTGAGTTGAAAGAATATTTCATTCGATTTTAACAAATATGATTGGAAGTCGAACTACGAGAAATTGAATTGGATCAAGCATGTTTGAGAGATGCTCCAAGAATTCAGCACGTATTGATATGGATGGACCTAGGAAAAAATAAAATTACTTTAGGAATTTTATTAACTTTAAGTGCTTTTTTGATAACTAGAAAATGCAATGCTGTGTTGATAAGATAAAATATTTTTGAATAAATAATTTCTCCCCTCAAGAATACACTTCAATATTATTAAAACATAATTAATCAGTGAACAGTATCTACCTCAACATAGCATGATGAAGTTTTCTCAGACATCTAACTGATCTTATAATATTCACAAAACAAAATTTAAGATTCACATCTTATAAAAATATGAGAAAAAAATAATTTGAATGCATAATTACAATATTTAAAGGTATTTTAAGACAATTAATATACGTAATAAGAAATCATTCAAAATATGTATATAATTCTTATAATGAATTATAAATGCATATAGTATATAATTTATTCTTTAAAATTAAATGTACAACACATTTTGAGGACATTTATTTACTTTTACTAAACAATATAACTGACACACTACGAATGCCTTTTTTCAGTGAAATGACAGTTTGTGGATTCCAGTTCCTTCAAAGTATTCAATTTTGATGATGAAAAATATAAGCAATGATTGGTTAGCAGATGCTTCATTTCAGATTCTATGTGTGCATTTATATATATGCCCATAAAATTAGAAATATGGTGTTTTTCTAAGTATTGCATTAAGATGGGTACAGATATTTTATCGTCTTCTTTAAAATTATTTTTCCACTATTATTTCGTCTTAAGCAACAAATTGCACCGTACCTTACCAATCTCTGTTCCTCATCGAATATTTTCAAGAATCTAAATTTCTGCCTTTAGTAAAAAATTTCCAACTTCACCACAAAGAATATCCTGGATTAGAAGTATTTCCGTACCAAGGACAAACTGCATCTCTTAAACATACTAAAACTAATAATCTCATTCTGAGAATTAAAAATATGTGCACATTAAAGATAGGAAGAAGAAAATTTCTGTACATATTACTGGCAAACCGGATGCCCGTACCGGACCAATACATTGTACAGGCCTTTCAGCGACCTGTACAATGTATGGGCAAACTTGTTAAGGGGTTAAATAAAATATCCTTGATTTAAAGGGGTTAGTTTATATAAATACCTTGCTCGTAACCTATGTATATGTAATACATAAAACAGAATGTTCACATGTTACAAAAAGCAAATAATTCATTTACATGATTTTAAAAAGCTTCTTCTACAATAATTGACGAAATCTACAGAGTTAGCAAGAAATAATTTGCCCACTTCAGAGGGATATGGAATCCGTCGCATTGGTCCAAATGACATAGAATTTGAACTACAGATAATTCAAATGATGCGTTTGTCATTTATTAAATAAAATCATTTAGCACAAACTTCCGTTGGTGGGAAGCGCTGTAATACTCATATCCTTCTTTAATATGTTTTAAAAATATGCGGTAACATTAATAAAATTGCTCAATATTATACCCTTTATGTTCAACAATGGGCTGTAATCGCAGAATCATATTTTCAACAGCTGAACGGAGTAAATCTTCTGTAGTATGTAAAACATGGCGCCGAATGCTGTTCTTCAGATCTGGCAGAGTTGAAGGCATTTGGTGGCAGATATGGCGCTGTAGATAACCCAGAACCAAAAGTCGCAAGGGTCATATTCGACGATTGAATTTTTTCATTGCTGCAAAGGAGTTTTGCTGGTTCTGGTAAAATAATTTTACCAATTAGCGCTTTTTCTATCAATGTAGGCACGGCGAGCATGCAGAGAAGTTATACTTCTCTAGAAGAATTAGCCTTTCTTATATCCAAAGAATAATGCTAATAGACATGCGCTGAAAGACAAGTGTTGTTTCTGAACTTGAATATATGTAAATAAGTACCATTTGTGTAATAGCGCCAGCTATTGGTGAACTTTTATATTGTTTTTTTTTATTTAATAAATGTGAAGCGCCTCATTTAAATTATCTGTACTTAAAATTTTACCACATTTGGACCAATAGGAAGGATTCTGGAGCCTTCTGAAGTGATTTCTTGCTACTTCTTGTAATTTAAAAAAACGTAATTGACATTTAAAAGTTTATAGTGAATTTTTTTAAACGAAATAAAAGTTTTATAAGTCGTGTATGATACAACATAAAATTAAATGCTACGGAAAATAAAGCTGATGCTGTGATTTGTCACATTAATAATATTTTTAAAGGAAAATATTTTAGTGCAATATGAAAGAGTAGGATACAAACGTTTTCATCAAACATTGTTTTATCAGATGAAAGAGAAAAATTTATTCATTTAATTTTAAATGACTCTTTTTCATTCTAAAGATAACAAAAAAGATTCACTTCAAAATTATTTAAGAAGTACTTGGTATTTAAGTTTGCTGATATAAAAGCATATTTTTTTTAAAAAAAGAAGAACCTTTTTACATTTACAGATATTTTTTAAAAGCCTCAAGAAATTTTAAGCGTTCAATCAATATTTCATCATCAAAAAACAATTCAGCACATCTCACTCTATTTATCCAATCTAAGACTTAAATGCGAAAAATATTCATTTCAATTAATCATATTTACGGAGGATATTTTAAAACGAAATTCCACAAATATTTTAAACTCTTACTGTTACGTGATGAACAACTTCATACACAGCCCACTATCCTTCTTTAAAAACGTATAACAATCTCTTTTCTAGGTATAAGCCGTAAGGGAAGTAATTATGCGTTCGCACATACAAGACGATTTTACCCAACCCCAACGGATCTAATAATTGCTCATCATTATGCAAAGAGCACTGCAACTACTGATAAAACTGGGGATTGAGAATTTATTTCAGGCTTTCCTGACTTGTGATTAAAATTCACGAGATCGTACAGTGCGCTAGGTCCCGGAGTTTTTCATTTCTCTCTTTAAAAACGGGAATTGAGTGGGATCCGTGATTTAATGTTGAATATTTCCAGAGTATTTTTATAACATATACGTATTTTCCAAAGATATTGGTACATAAATTGGATTTGAGAATTTACTATTAATTTAAGCTAATTGGAGAAATTTTTGCCTGCAATTGAGTTATAAGGCATTAGTAAGATGTAATCTAATGCTTCGAGAAATACCTCACTTGATAAAAAAAATATGATTGGTAGCAATTATTAACTCATATTTACAAAATGTTGTGTTCAAGTAGCTTTTTTTGTTAAATTTCTTTTTAAATTTATTATTTCTACTTCACCATAGATTAGAAATAATTAAGATTAATAAATTGAAATTAATTAGCAAAAATTAAATATAATTAAAAAAGGGTAATTGTATAGATTTAATTTTTCAATTTTGGCAATCGAATAAATAATTTATACTTAATAAATTAATTTTAAAAGATTTATTGATCCCAATTATTAAACAGTGAAACATTGGAAATATTATCGGAGAACTGTGAAACTAAAAACTGATGCGTTTGAACATTGATAATTATGTTATACATGAATCATTATAATACAAAGGACTATTTAAGCATGCAATCATTTGCAATTCTATTGTACCATTAAAAAATTCCATTACAAATTCTTATAAGGGACAGGAATATAAAGTTCTCTAAAACAAAGCTGACGTTTTTATTCATAATTGTAACTAAATCATTAAGAACACTTTCAGTTTATTTACATTTATTAGGTATACGGCTAATTAAAAGCTAGATATCTTCAAATATTGCCTAAAATTCCTTTAAGTTTGTTTAAATCTGCAACAGCGTCTCCTTCCGTAAGTTGCAAACAACAAAAGACTGAAAGAAAAGCTTTTAACAACTGGCAGGAATAAGGATTCCTTTCATCTCAGTCTTCTAAGGCATGCACGGCGTAACTGCAGACTGGTGGTCGGTAGATCAAATAAGAACTCCTGCCAAGTCAATAGCTTGTCGTCGAAGTGGTGACCCAGGAATTGAATATCAGATGGTCGCACAGCTAAGAGGAAACTGGTTGATTATGCATGTATTCGATAGGGAGTGCAACTAAGACATTCTTAATAAATCAAGACTAGTGATTCAAAACAGCAACAAAGCACCCGTCAACTTGTCCCGCCATGTCAACAATGGATTGCCTGTAACGGCAACGGATAAATGTTCCAATGACACTCAAACCTACTGGAGATGTATAAGAATTGCAGTAATTGGCTAGAAAAACAACCTTTTCTCAGCATTGTTCAGAAAGTCAAACCGAAAAAAAAACGTTCTTGTGTAGGAAGGGGATATGAAGCGGCACCTCCTTCAGCAAGTGGCAAACAACAAAAAAAAAGGAACAAAAGCCCTTAAAGACTGGCTCGAATAGGTATTCCTTTCGTCTCAGTCGTCTAAGGCATGCGCGGCGTAGTTGTGGACTGGTTGGTAGGCGGATCAAATAAACATTTCTGCTAAGTTGAACAGCTTATCTCCGAAACTCCATTAAATGATTGCACTCTCGTCCACTAAAAAGTATACAAATGAGGTCAATACTTCAATATCCGTAACAAATGGAACAAAATCTCACCTAAATGAATTACAATTTCAGCCAAAAAATAAATAGTTTCAATAGATAAAATACAACCATGAGATGATTCATGCCTTTATACTGAAAAATTTCAGTTACACAAAAAAGTGTGATAATTTTAAGAATTAAAAATTCAATAAGTTGCTCATGCCAAATTATTATTTTTTAAATTTCCTATGATATTCTGAAATTACAGCTAATTTAACTTAAACTACAGATTAATTTTTTTCGAAGAACATACATACAAACTTTTAGGTTACGTTCTAGGGTTCTTTACATAAATTACTTCAACCTATTCACTTAATCTTATAATATATATATATATATATATATATATATATATATTCCTAGCCCTAATTTACGTTAACTGAGTAAACTAACTCCCTTTTACATTTGCTTGATTCATTTGATAGTTAACTATGTAATCAACGTTAACAAATTGATATATCTCTCAATTTAAGTTAGAAGTGTCATTAAATATAAAGCTTGTTAAATACCATAATTAATTAACTATCTGTATGAAACTCAGTTGATTATCTCATTACCTATTAGAACGCTTTCAGGGATAATTTACTAAGTGAATACTAATTGCTTTAACTTCCACAAAAGCCTAAATTTTCTTTTTTAACACGGTGAATATATTGATAACATAATTAAACAAATAATTGGACATGAATCAGCTAACACTTCAAATTACGGAACGTTTTATCTGAAGAGGAAATTAAATATTCGATGATATATACTATATGATGAAATATTCCCAATTGCTTTTGCATTTGTGGATACCTTTATTCAAGAGCTATATATATGTATATATATATATATATATAAATATTAAGCTACATAATATCAAGATCTTGTAGAGAAATTTTGATTATATATGCATAACGATGATGACGGATTTAGTAAAGGATGACGAATTTGGGGAAAAGATTTTGATACCGTGGCCGGTGTTGGTATTTCCTTATATGGTTACTATTTATGATGGTTGATGTTGCATTTTCATTATTATGAAAGAGGCAGTCTTGGAAAAGCTATTCTTCTTTATTAAACACTGAACATGAAGACACTCAGATAGACGGAGTTACAAAGAAGCATACACAACAAAAATACACAAACGCTAGCTGCAGCCGACTACATGATGAGGACAAGAGACAAGAGAGCGCGTAACCGTCGGCTCCGAGTTTTTAAACTGGCGGTGAAGGTCGTACGACTCTTTTGCAACAGGAGTCGTGATTGGATGCAAATGCGTGCGAGCAATTAGATTAAGATTATAACGGTCTTGTGGGAAAGAACTAGGAAATAATTTAACGGGGTAAAGTTACAGAGTTAGAAGAAGTCATTACATATATATACAATTTATATTTCATATGTTATATTAACTTTTCTCATTGCATTTATTCCTCCCTCTTCTGAGTAAGGTACTGATATACTCTTAACTATATTTCTGAATAAATATGTAAAAAAAAATATATGTATATTCCATAAAACGTAAACTTATATGGGTGTTCATATTCTCATTGGTTTTTCCTTAAAAACTGTAAATTTGTTGAAAATCCTGCACAGTAAAAAATATTGTGTATTATTTTTTTTAATTAATCGGTTGCACATTACTACGAAAATAGTGCAAAAAAGTATTTAAAAGTATGTGTGTTATTCAGGGAAATATAAATTTATACTTAATGACTAAGTTTCCATGCAATTTCTTTTTAATTTAAACTCATATTTAAAAATTTGTGCAGTCTTGTTTTTAATTTAATTTGCATTTTATTTAAAACTGTCTTTTACACTTAACAATAAGTTAAATGTGAGAGAAAAAATATCCTGGCAGTGAGATTATGAGTTCTTGTAGTAACAAGTATATTCATTTGTCTTAATTAATTAAAGAATATTTCCGTTAATCTTTTAACTGCCGCCGGTATATATATCTGTCTCACGCAATTGGACGTATACGTTTACTGGACGTATACTAAATACTTCTTTTCGAATTATGATTATTTTCTATGCGCATAACCAACACTACTAATCCTAAGGATTTAGAATGTAGCAAATTAACTTTCATGGATTTACTTATTTCAGAGAAAAAATTATCTGTGCCTTCCCCCTCCCCCTCCCTTCCAAATATACTGTAAATGCAAGTCTATGTCTATGCACTGGGGAGCGAATCGAGTAACTTTTAATCAGTAAACTCTTTATTTCTCAAACTGTGAGGAGTGCCCCTGGGTGGGGGGTGATAATCCTGCGTGGAAGGCGCAAGCATATCAAAAAGTCAAAAATTAAAGATTATTTTAAAAAATATTAATTTTCTGAAAGGAAACAAAACAAAATACATTCTGAACTAGGAAAAGTTATATATTACTTATCCTATTACGAAAGAGTAAATTAAGATATTACCCAATCAATATATTAGCATTATATGGAGGGGGTGCGATGAAAATTATGATTGAAAATTGGGTCGCTACTATTGAAAGTTTGAGAAGCACTGCGCCAACTTCATAGAACTATTTAATGTATTTCTCGGTTGCAATCGTAATTTAATAAAATTAAAATAATCCTCTAATTCATATGTACCAAAACCATTTATAACATTTATGCTCCCTATTTTTTAAAGAATTTTATTTCTATTTTTTACACACATGAATATATTAATTAAACTAGTATGCCTTAAATCTTTACCAAAATGATATTTTTAAATGAATCGCTTGAAAAACAGCATATATTCGTGACACAAAGCTGGAATACATAATCAAGTGCGCTTGAGAAAAAAACGCACCTGACTGGAAAATAAAATATAATCTCAAAGCAGTATATAAAACCATTTCCACACCTTAAACTCATTTTAAAAATGAAATTTCCATCTTAACACCGACCGAGTTCCCATAAACTTCCATCGACCGCCCATAGCCCGAAGTTTAGTATCCATTTGCATTACCCAAACGGCGAGCGACAGCGTTAAGAGTTAAAACGCTGTTATTGCTTTTACCCATCTTTTGTTTTTGCTACGTCCGACGAATAATAACACCGAAACAAATAACATTGGGAGGGGACAGTTATTTCCTATAAAAATAATTTATCGGTGGAAATAAATTTTCAGTTCGTGCCATTTCGGAGAGTGTTGTTATTCTGCTCGTTTTCCGCTGATATTAAATTTTGTCTGTTTTATTTGCATATATTTGGGACTTAACATCTAAGATGCTGACGAACAGTAACGTTTTTTTTATTATATTATTGTTTATTCAAAATGCAGTAAGGAAAATTGAACCACGTCTTCCATGTAAATTTTATTTTGAAATGCATATATACGTGATCATATTTTATACATACATTTTTATTTGTGCATTACAATCTTTGTTATGTGAGCATTTCAGATTGTTTTTAGGTGTCCATGTCTTTCTAGGAATATCATTTTAAGTTGAAGATCTACATGTCACATTCTGTGTTGTAGTACGCATTGAAATTGACACAAACTTTCTGTACATCTTAGTACATTGTTGCGGTGAATCATCTGAACAAACTTAAATACAAAGGGCGAAAATTATTTTTTGTGTTCCTCGTTTAATTGAATATGCAGTGTAAATTAAAGTATATTTATTGACCTCTAGCCCTATAGTCTCCAAAGGTGTTACGCTTAACCTAGCTGGTATGCAAAGTTATACTTGAAGATGTACTAAAGTTTTCACAAGCGTTTGGGTAGCTCAACATCACAAATATATGAAGTTTTAAGCGCATGTGCACAAATAGATGGAAAGCTAAGTATTAGGAGGGGAGAAATCTCTCTCTGAACTTTAAATTACACACAAGGCTCACTATAAAGGTTAAATTTAAAATGTAAATTTGCAGTTTAATTTAAATATAGGCGTATTGCTTAAAATAAATAAATATTTAATTTGATCTTTTACCCCTCCTTCTATTTTATATAGGGTACAATTTAAAAACATTTCCTTTTTAGAGTAGCGCAATCAAAATCTTTGGAGATTCAAAAAACTATTCATCACAAATTTTGAATTACTTTTACACGTAAAAAATGACATCTGTGTGTGTGACTTCACACCTCTTATAAAAATATTATTAGGATTTAAGCATGTATTAACATACGATATATGGCCCCTTTTTATCTAAATAGGAACAAATCCCTCTTACTCAAAACACGAAGTCCTTTATTAGAACCGAATACATAAGAAAAGCGACAAACATATTCGATTAATCCCCTGAAAAAATTCTAATTGACTCTCAATTCTCTGCTGTTTATAGATATCTAAAGAGCAATATTTTAACAATATTATTTTTGTAATCATCCCATAAAATAATAAAAAAGCATAAAGAATCCAATATATAAGACTTCCATAATTACAGTTATGAAATAGGGCACTAACTCCAATCATAGAATAAAATGTGTTGGGTAACGTTTGAAGGAATTTGAGAATCATTCTGGGAGTTCGAGTCACTCACGGCCCACATTCACTGTGCCTATAGCATCGTGAAGGTACATATTCATACAAATTTTGATACAATTTAGCAGGCATCTGGCAGTCGGTTTATCTCTCTGCAGTCACCTTTCGCGAGACAACCTTTCTGATCCTCGTGCATTCTCTTCTGCCAGTCCGTAAATCAGGTGCATATCTGCCAGCTCGGTGTTCGTATAACGTTCCATATTCCTCTGAAGGTGACGAAATATCCAAGGGTTATGGTAATGCAGATCTGTTTCCTGCAATACTCTTGCGAACAACGCCCCTTAGCGCCAAACAAAAAAGTTTGCCCCAATGGTCCCAAGACACCCTGTATAATTAATATAATTGGTATATTATTTTGACATGAGCTTATTTTTAGTCTAAAATACTAATTTATAATAAAATGTTAACTTTTTAAATATGAATTATATAAAGCCCATCAAAAAAGAAATATTATTTATTGAAGAAATCTAAAATATATAAGGTTATATAATTAGCTGCGTTTTGTTTATAGTGTGTTTGCTACATCACATTTTCTTTTATTGCCTCTGTAATTAGAGTAATTATGCAACAAAACTAATATATGGTAAAAATATCTGAAGGTAATGATAGAAAAACAAATAGTAGAAGAAAATAAGAAACTAATATGTAAAAAAAACCATAGTTCCCCTTTATAGTGATTAAATTATCTCTCTCTCTCTCCTCCATATATTGCTTTAAGAATAAGAAAATGAAGATAATTACATTCTCATCCATATTACATACGAAGTAAATATAGCAAAAGAAATAAAACCTAGCCCAATTTCCTGTCAGGCTTTGTTTTTAATAAATTTATGTAATTATAGATGAACACAATTGTAGCAAAAATGAACAATACATAAAAAAGAAGTATTCGCATTTTTTCTGTATCAAAGAAAATGTATAAACAATTATTTACTTTTCCTTGTTGAAAATTATTTTTACCTTCAATTAACCTCATATGTATAAGAAACGCACTTAAAAAAAAACGAAACAAATACACCGATTAAGTGAATTTATTCAATTATTATAAGTAAAAATTAGATTAAATGAGAATGTTTATTAATTTCACTGTGTGGCAACGAGTTGCCAATTGATGATGGAAATCATATTTTTGACCCAAGATAATGGCTACCGTTATTTATTAGGTGAAATATTCAGTGAAGCTTCAAGAAAAATCGCAACATAATAAGTGATTCATGGAAAAGGACTATATTTTAAAATTAGCTATTTTACATGCAAGGAAATTTATTTTTAACATTTGGAATACGTTTAATATAATAATAAAATGCTCTACATCGTAAAAAAACTTTGTTCTGAATATTTGGATCGTAGGAAAAACTGTAACTTCGAATATCAATTTACCAGTTTCGTGTTTTATGACATGTGTGCAGAATTCTTAAAATTGAATTTTGTAAAATTAAGATTCTATGAGAAGAAAACACCACATTAAATAAAATTTGAAAAGAAATATTTATTTGTAATTGGAAAAAAAATTCAGGAAGTTCTTTTCTAATTAACCTTTTCTATAGTAAATATGGTTTACGTGGATTTTTTTTCTATTAACTTTGTTAGATTAGAAGCTACAGATGGGTTAGTAACAACGGTCATCTTTATTTCGGACCATGCTCAAGTATTGAAATTAGCCAAGCTCATCTCAAATTTTTTCTAAATTTGACACTTCGTGGGAGAAATTTTTGAAGTTTCCATTTAAAATGTAGCTACATTAAAACAATTAACAGAAATTGAGTGGAACCCGCACCAGGATTCAACTTACCGTAAACGCCAGCGCATAACGTGGACTTTTAAATCAAAAAATAAAATCGAAATTTACGTGTAAGCGTTGTTTGCAGGGATAAAGACGATAACCCTAAAAAAAGGAAAAATAAGAATTAAAAAAAATTAGACTTCTGCATATATCGAAATACTTCTTACTTAAAAGAAATGACATGTGCCTTATAAAAGAGATGGGCAAACTTTTTCAGTCGCGGGCCAAAAATTGAAAGAAAAAAAAACATGTGGTGAGCCAAGATAAATTTTTCTAAAATTTTAAAAACAATATACAAGTTTTACAAATTAAATATGTTAATGACATGAATAAAATTGCAATTTTATTTTTAATCTTTCAACATAAGCTATCTAAAAGGTGAGTGAGCTTGTAAATCTGTAAAGTATTTACATCCCTTTTTCCCTGTGACGCAGCTAGAGGTGTGGGAGGAACTAAATGATCACACGACATTATGAACTTTAATTATTTATTTATTTATCACTATATTCAACTCAGACACAAAAACACTCCAAATGAGATAACTCTGATCAGTCAGAGAACGGAGGTGAGATGAGATGTCGTAAGGAGAATATATTAAATCATGCAGATCTACCTTTAAGATAACCTTATACAGAGCTTATTTAATTAATGACCGCATTAATAATGTAACTGTCTAACATGAACTTGATTAAAGATAACAGTACCCGAACTCTTGCGGTCTTCTAATCCTCGCGTTACTTTAACACGGCACCAACAGTTAAACTAAGCCCTTTCTTACTACTCCGACTTCTCCCTTCCTACACTGTTTACATATACGTTTCCCTGCCAATTTATCTCACTCCTCATCTGTCCACAATTCACTTCACTTCCAATATATTCTCACTTCACTAACCTTCAATCTCACGAATAAAGCATATATATATATTAACTTAATTTGCATAATCATGCTTTCTGTCTTCGGAGAAAGTTGGTTGAAAAATAATGGCCCAAAAGAATTTCCCAGAGGTTAATAGAAGGAACCGTAAAGGTCCGTCCCAAATCTCAAAATTACTTTTCTTCTCTGGACATAAAACATCACAAACATGGATGATGCATTGTTTAACGAACTCCCCATAACAGAGAGCTTTATTATATTTAGCAATATTGTATGCTACAGAGAAAAATATAACACTTATTGGCGTCAACGTACATCTATAACTAACAAAGAACATCCACCTTTAAGACTTTATCTTTTGAAAGCTGTCTGTGTTGGCTATTATGTTTCTTATATTCACGATTTATGTTTCTTAGAACAAAACTAAATTTAAAAAATCCTCCTTGAAAAAAGGAAGAAAGAAAAATAATATTTATAAACAAAGCAGAAAAGGGGAGCTGGATATGTAATATATAAATATATATTCCTTTTAATTTGCCTCGGACCGGCAAATTAAAATTCTATTCGCGGACTGGATACAACCTTCCGGTGGGCCGTAGTTTTGGTCCATCCCTGGCCTAAGATAATACCTCGAATAAATGACTTCAAGACATAAAAAACATTGCATGCATATATATAAGATTTCTTTGTAAAAAAAGAGTTGCGTGTTATATGGTGAATTTGCCTAAGAATAAAAAAAAAAAAAACGCAGCTTGAAAGTAACATACACCGCATTTATCGCATTATACATCGGATTTTACTGTGATATTTGATTTAATGGCTGCACTAGCCAAGTAATCTTGCACGGTCTCAAATATGGTGTGTCAAGAGATCGAGTTTACTGCCAGTGAAGATACACTGAAAAGGAGCTGATCTGTCTGGCTCCACGTCTCTCCATTGGCGTGGTGTGGAAGTGCAGAGAATGGGGAGGCAGCTCAGATGTCTTCATCATCAATAGACCAAAAGTACAAAAGTAAAAGGCTAAAAGTTCACGTTTTACTTAATATTTCGATTTTAACCCTTTAACGCCCGCCAAAGTGTATATTTGTCTTTCTCAACTAGTGTGTTAAGTGCCCTGGAAGTATGTGTTCGTTTCTCAGAAATTCAGTTTTTTTCTTTACGATGCTATCAATAAAACTATTCCGATGGCTTTGGAATGCAATAAAATTACCTTAACAAATATGTTTGCGAAGGATTTACTTATTTCAAAGAGAAATTTGCTTGTTCCTTTCCTTTTCCTCCCAATACACCGCATACGCGCGGCTATATGAAAAAAAGGTGGCATGGAGAGTGAATCGCATAACTTTTAATCGGCAGTTAAGGGGTTAGTAAACACTTAATCACCAGTCTAAAAAATGAAGTTTACGATTGTGGACTTAAGATTATCTTGATCCCACTAGTGTACTTCTAAAAGAAATGAACAAACTCACACACACAGATTCGACACATTTCAACGTAAATCACGACAAAATGGAAACAAAGTAGATACACATAATTTACCTCTCGGGAAACAACTGTTATGGGCTTTGAAATTGAAAACGTGATCAAAAGTAACATTCGAGATCTTACGTTTTTAGAAGTGATAATTGCTTTAGGCGCGTTTTGCTGAAGAGTGAAGAATAAAGCGTCACGCTCGGAAAAGTAACGCTCATTCAGCCTTTTTCGACTTTCGTTGGAAATCGGGTTTGGACAGGGTTGGTCAAGATTCAATAGTCCGCGACATACACACCCCTAAAAAGAAATCACCTGACCAAAAGGGGAATGTTTTCCCCGGGTTTGAGTAATACCCAGCCTTCCTTCTTGTGTGCTCATATAGTTCGTCCCCCCCACCAAAAGATGAACAGTAGATACAAACTCCGAAAAAGACAATCCCTAGGGAATTTAAAAATAAATCAGATGATATTTATGTAGAAGAGTATCAAGTATTTTAATGTACATAGCGTGTAATTGCGTGTATAATATAAAATTTGAATGATCCGATTGCAAATATATATTTGTTGTAGATAAAAAAATCAATTTCGATTCAGAAAATTTCGAAGGGACAAAATATTTGAGTCTTCTGGATAGAGCAGGTTTAAAAATGCCCATAGATATTGTTATGAAAATCATTTCAACGCAACATTTTATTTTATAATTTGTTAATATCGAAATGTCGCGAGTCAAAATATCTTAGTTTATTGCCAATTATTTTGCTTTAAAAGCATAACAGAGAAACATATCTGGAAACACATTAATTGTGGAATGCATTGCATTCGTTTCATTCATGTTCTGTAAAATGTAGCACACACCTGAATGTTCATATTTTTGAAAAACTATTCATTACATTCGGGAATATAAGCTTAAATAATTATTCAAAATAGAGCAGTGAAGAAATTTTAACTGCAAAGGATAATCAAAAAACATAGAAATTAAAAACCTATAAAATTAATGGGTGCTATTTATAATTCCCTGCTTTATTTAATTAAATGTTCTATTATCGATTCGTATTTTATTCAATGTGTGGGTGTACTTTCTTATAATTCATTTTTAATTCTAAATGGAGAATGGTCGTAGCATTAAATACTACAGAATCATTTGAGTTTAATCAGTCATGTATCGGAGAAATTTATGCAGTGAAATGTAGAGCAGAAAATGGACAATTAATTCTAGTGATTGCTATTTATATTTCATAAAATCAAAATATAGAGAAAATTATCGAATTCATAAAAATTTAGTTGCCTACACTGAATCTGGATCGGCTCTTCTGAACTAATTACCTATAATTTTAAGTGGGGATTTTAATGTAGATATTTTTAAAAAAAGACAAATCAAAGCATTAGTTTATTTTTTAAAATCAAAATTCAATTTAATTATTTCAAATGATCTAAGTGAAAGTATGATGAAGCATGGAATAACGCTTGACGGAGTTCTTCTTTTAGATATTTAAATAATTTTGAATCTATAAAGTATTTACAACCTATTTCAGCTACCATAAACCTATTCTGACCTTCTTGGAATACAATTAATTCACAAATATGATTGTATATTTTGCAAAAAATGTTACTTCATGAGTACAGACATATGAATAAATAATTTTATATGACAAAATACTCATATTCGCCTTGTTTTTTATTTACATAATCAATGCCTGAAATGACGTTACAAAATTTAAAGTTTTCATTTATATCGTGTGGTCATAAGCACGCACTTTATTTAGGTGCACATTACAAGGAAAAATAAATTTTAATCAGTTATTTTCATAATTGTAACTCTTCTTAGGCTTACAAATAATAAAGAAGTCACCTAAAAATTAAGATTCGAAAGAAAAAAAAGTGATTATGGCGGCTAACACCAAACATCTGAATTCCATCTGCTTTGAAACTACGCTGCACAATTAGAATTCGGTAAAGAGCGAATTAAATAATATAGAAAAAATCGGGAATGTATTGTTCTTATACCCTTGTGCCGTTATCTTATTTTGTAAAATATTTAAAACTTTTACACATTTCCTAAATTTAAACAGCAATAATAATATTTACGACTTTAAATATATTAATGTGAGAACAATATTGAGTAAAAAAAAATATTTGAAAAATAAATTATCGCTAATGGAATTGAAATAAAATACGTTCGATAATTAACGATCGACATGTGAAAATCTTCCTATCACATGTAATGTTTTGCGGTCTTTTGGTTTGCGGTCACGACCAAAAAGCTTAAGTTGTATAATCAACAAAAAGATAGAAATCTCTCAATGTCAAAGCTCTAGAAATGAGTTTGGATAGAATTTATTATTTAATGCTTCTTTGAAAGATTGATGAAATCAAATAAGCAATGAAACACTAGTTGCTTTTGCAACGCCCTTGTCAATGAAAACATGCCTTTGTGTAGCATAATTTTAGATACTTTACCTAAACTATAAATGATTTTGTGGATAATTTTAACTAACCCTTTAAAAGGTCATTTTTAATCTAGTGACGTAAAGTTAAAAATGTCTTTTTGGGATTGAAATTATTTATAAAAACAAATTTATTTACCTTATTACCTAAAATGAGTTTGATTTTTGGACCATTTTTTACGGGCAGTATGTTTCCCGCTCCCACTATGAGTTAGTTATTCAAAGGTGGGCTATCTTATGCTTTGTATTTTTTTTTATTTTCAATTGCATAGTATTCAAAAAACAATCACAAATACTAAAATCTACAAAATGAATTATAAATTATACATATTTTGTATTAAAAATTAATTATAGTTAAGAAAAACTAACAAAACCCCTTTTATAGTTAAACGAATTAAGCTGTAATTTAATCTTATAGACGCCAAATATGGAATTGGTCGCCAAATCTGGAATAGGGATCTGAAATTAGTCGCCAGATGCGGGATGGGATCTGAAAATGGGAAATTGTTAATCCTAATGATCTTTATCAGGACAATGGGAAAAAATTATTAAATTATTGTAGTGTCATTTGTCCTGGACGAGTGGGCAAAATTTCTAATTAATCCGACCTTTTAAAGTGGGTAAAAATGGAGTTCAAAGATTCTGTTACATACAAGTAAAGCTTATAAAAGGGTGTTAATATAGGAATTTTTGCCTATTATTTTCAATAAAATTTATAGAAGCAGGGTTTAAAACAGTGGGGCATTGCAAGCTGCACAAACGTATCTTGAGTAGTAGAGTACAAATGACAACGTTTATACATATATTTTTGTTTTATAAAGTTGGCTTATGGTCACAAATTTTGATCAATTGTACGTTATCTGGAACAGTTTTCTTGCTGCTAAGAAAACTAATAGGTTGTTCTTTGTGTTTACGACTTGAAATTCCAAAATTTAGCTGCCGTGTTACCTGAAAGGCTACCAGCTCAAATCATAGGTGGGGAACTAGCTTTTAATCGACTTTTAAAAGTTAATGAATTTGGTTTTAAGTATGCTTCTTATAGTCTTACTAATGGTTAATAATAAATCTTTTAGTTTATTTATACATAGTAA
Source organism: Trichonephila clavata (assembly GCA_019973975.1). Taxonomy (NCBI): domain Eukaryota; kingdom Metazoa; phylum Arthropoda; class Arachnida; order Araneae; family Nephilidae; genus Trichonephila; species Trichonephila clavata. The sequence continues at coordinate 80,469 of BMAO01007736.1, read as the reverse complement.
CCAGTGAATCCAGAATACATATGTCTTCTATTAAGATAGACAAAGTAATTAAGAAAAACATAAAATATTAAAATCATTTGAAATTTTTTCGACATTTTTTAAAAGTTTACGCGATTTTTAAAAAGGTTATAAATTTACACATATACACCTCGCGGGAAAGATTTAATCAACATATTAGCACATCCTGCGTTGTCTAAATGATTTCTATGTGTCTTCTACATTTTTCATGCACCACTTATACATCGTAAATGATAAGTTACATTTTTCGGTAAATTTTCGACAATGTTACAACATTTTATAAATAGCATTGTTTAATTGTATTAATCTTTCATACTATAAATCTTCTACTATATATCATCATCTCTTATACAATAAAAGATGACGTTCTGAAAATAAGTTTCGTCATTTTTTTTCATGTGAAAACATTATCGCGCCGGCAAAAATACACCTTGACATCATTAACTAAACATCTTGCATTCCTTTTCGATATATTCGCTACAGACTTTGAGACATTAATCGCAGCATGGCAATCAGCTTTAAGAAATCACTCTAATAAACACTGGTGTAATGTGATGCTTTTGTCACATAGCCTGCTCCACCTTCAGACTGTTTTGGAACTTTCCAGAAAGTCCAACTTTCAAGGCTGGGAACATGAGATAATTCGATGCAGCAATGTCGTTTTCATTCATGGATGTCACTTTGACCTTCATCCTACACAATCTGCCTTCCTTCAATGAACAAACAACACCAACGACCAAATACTTAATCAGACATGGCCTCATCACCAAACATAGTATCTAGGCTACAGATGGTCAACACGCAGTCCGCTTGTGACCCACGAGATTCATAACGATGTTCAACACTTTTCACTAATGAAATGATCTAAAATTCAAAATATATTACTTACATCAAATACGCAAAAGAAATAAGCAAACTTGCAGTTACTTTTTTGAAAGTCCTTTCACTTATTTAGACAAATAAAACAAAATATTTTAAATATATTCATCTTCTTTTCATGTCGATGTCTACTCGGTCCCAGAATATCTCCAAATGGATATCTACTTGAAAAACAATTCAATAAAGAATTAAAACACGTTTTAACCCGGCACTTCACGCGCGAAAAAACGATTGGAGCTTCCTACGCAGGGTATTTCATATCCAAGGGTGTTTACATTCTGTTTTTACCGTAAAATGTGCATACAAGGGTGAAACGTTGAAAAGTAAGAAATACAATATGTCTATTACACTTTTCACACGTAAATGTAGTTCTTATGTTCATTTTATTAGGGACTTCAGTACATTGTTTATACATTCATTTAGTCTTCGTCACGAGTGAGTGCAATGTTTTCACCGGATCTTAATTTTTTTAAAATTTCTTAGAAAAATTGCTTGCTTGTTTTTTACATTATTTACATTCTTCTGTAAATCGAAATCCAAAACACTTAAGAATTCAGCGTTATGGTTAGATGTTTAGTAGGCGGTTTCTGACTACTTAACAAAATAGTTTGCGCATTTATTGTCACAACGTTCAACAACACAAAAACATTGTTACAGGCTAAAGATTACATTTTGCAACGATTGAATATAATGTAGTCATTTTATCGAGAACGACAATTGCTCTCTCAGTTAAATTACTTCAACAGATTTCAGCAGAAGATCATACTTGCTATTATACTCTTCATCATTCGATTCCAACTCATCATCCCCTCAAAGACTTTCTTCATTCAAAAATAATGTTGTGCTATATCTATTAAATACTGTATCTATTAATTTACTTAAAGATCACATTTCTTCACTATAACTACAATAAAGCGTCATTGCATAAGGGAAGATTTTAAGGCGTGCTCATGCATTTAGAAATGTAATGGTGATTCGCGCGCAGGGTATGACATACCCGAAGAGGCGGTATCCGAAAATATACATTTAGAATTCGCCCACGAGAAACTATTCCTTTTCCGAAAAAGGTTTACAAGAGTCTTGAAAAAAGTACGGTGGTGGGTACACCCTGCGCGAGAAGTACCGGGTTAAAGAATCTGGATCAAGATAGATTTTTGAAAAACTTAAAAAACTTACTTTAAAAGAATTTTTTCAATTTGAGACATCTGCTAAAAACAGTCGTAATGTGTGTGACTGTTTTGGATCAACTTAAACCTACAAATCAGCTTTTTTGAAAGTGAAATTTATCAAACATAAATCGCACTCAAACTTAACGGATGAAAACCTGCAACATCAATTACTATGTCGAAATGCACGCATTGAGATTGACTAGCAAAAACTGCGTGAAAGAGTTTAAAAACAAATATCTCACTAGTTAATCAAATTGCAGTAGAACGTCGTTTATCCGAACGTTTATTATCAGGAGCGTCAAATATTCGAACCAAAGTCCGGATCCGTTTTCGAACAGTGCAATGCTCAAAATTTATTTCCTGTGAGGTCAAAAGTGACTGGAAAACCCAAGGTGAGGGATATTTGGGGAATTCCAGCTGTGTGATTTGGTAAACATCTGCGCGGAATATTAGGTCAGTTTTGTTTCCAACTGAGGGGGTGTATACGTGCTCTTTTGTTGAGTTTTGTTGATATAGAAACCTGGATGACATGCGATGCAGAAGACTGTCGATTTCAAATGCTAAATGATGACGAGATTGTGACTTCCGTGCAAGAAGTATCCGACCCTGTCGACGATGAAACGGATGAAGACCAGAACAGCAACAATGGAAGTAGCAAATGCTGAAGCATTTTCTGCATTGGAGACCGCTATGGAGTGGTACGAACCACAATTTAGAGAGTTCTATCATACTCAAGTACTGCTGCTAAAGAGAATCAGAGACCTTGCATTAAAAAAACGAAGGTGTACAATGCTATAGCGAAAGATAAGTGATTATTTTCCACAATCAAGGTTAAATTGTGACATTTTGCACCTATTTTGCTTTCTGTTCAAGCACGTTTCCCGTATGTGATGATTTTCAATATTTGTATATTGCCCAGTACCATATACTGCATGGATCGCATCCGGTTTTCGGTTATCCGAACAATCTTGTATCCGAACGGTCTCCGGTCTCAATTGATTCTGATAAACGACGTTCTACTGTGAGCATTATTTGATAATTGCATGATTATTATTAAATTATGCTGTAATAACCTTAATAACTTAAACTAAAACGTGTAAGTCGGAGTACAATTTCGCACATAAATACATATAAATTGCTTTTAGTTGGAGCCGGGGACAAAATAGTACGAGAGCTAGCAACGTCAGAAAAACAAGAATTTTAGAAAAGCTGATTCTTTAATATATCTTTCTCTGCGTCCTTCCGAACAGCGTGCGGGCTATCTGGCTGCCAGTAAACGTTGCGTTTATTAATGCGCATCATACATTTACAGGAAAAAATATTGATTTTTTAAATTATTTTAGAAAGGAATCTTTCTTTTCCACTAAATTTAAAATGTTATTAACAACATGAATTTATTAATGCCAGACATATTTGGTGTTGAAAATAATATGCCAGATGCTATTTTTTATTAAAAAAAATAATTAATTTCAAACCATTTTAGAATGTCTGTAACTTTAATATTACTTTATTTATACATAAATAAGTACAAATTTAATTTGCCAGACATTAATTCGGTTGCGTTCTTAATAGCCAGGCCGATTTATTGGTGTAGTATACCGCGGTGTTATGAGAGAGACAGTGACAAAGTAGGTAGGCGGAAGACAGACAGGATTACTTAACACTATTTAAAGTATTCGAAAAACTTTATTTTTTATGTCTTCGATGATGAGTATAATAAAAAATTAATATTTAAATTATTTAAATAATAATAAATAGTTGATTAAGAGGGTTCACCCACGTGACGTCCTGTTTTTTAAGTATTCTTAGAGAATATTTTTTTTGACGACCAGTAAAAAGATAGAACTTTAAGGTATCCGACTGGTTGCGACAACTTTTTTTTGAAAAAATGGAGATATGGGGTTTTTTTTGTGATTTTTATATTTATTTGGTATATTTTAAGAAAAAAATCCTAAAATTGAAAAGAGAAAAAAAAATTATTATTATTAAAATGGGAAAAAACTGGTAAAAATTTACAAAAAATTACGTAAACGGGGCCCGCCCTGTACAAAAATTTTATAAACAAATACTCAATTTTTCAGTTTTGATATGTTACTTTGTTATTAATGTTTGAAGTGACCTTCAGGATAAGAGATATTTTAATTTTTACAAAAAATAGAGCACTTTATCTTAGTTGTTATACGAAATTGCTTAAAAAAACAGTAGTTATATTCACATAAGGGACTGTAAATTTTGTAATAATGCAGTGATTTATAAATCTGAAGATCAAAATAATTCTACTATTATACAGAACATACACAAAAAATTTCAGTAAATTAATTTAGAAACTTTTTCAGCAATCCTTGTCCCCGTTTGATTTTTTTCAAAAAAACACATTTCGTGTAAAACACATTTTAAAGTTTGAAACACTTTTTTCTAAATATTAATACTTACCTACAGGTTTAAAATTCCCCAGATTTATACGTAACACCTTCCTTTTTCTCAGATAATGCACAGCTCCTTTTTTTAAGTCCTCTGAGTTTTTTTCTCTTGTTTTTTGTAGTTGGCAATGAATGTCTCTCCGAGTCGACAATTCTTTCGTCATCAACGCTTGAATAGCCCTTCACAATGAAACAACCCATTGGGATGTGTAAATGTTCCAACACGGAAAGAATCCCTTTAGATCCATCATTGAACTGTAATACAGCTAAGAATGCGCCAAATTGTAATGTCAGAAGTTCAACAAAAGTTTCTTTTGGGATTATGGCTCCACAAAACACCATTAAAACTTTCATTGGCATTTTGGGTCTTTCCATGCAAACATTTTTCGAGAAGTGATTGATCACATAAATACATATAGGTGTTTTTCACCGTGTTCAATACAGCAGTTGGTAAGCCAGGTGTTCTATGTTTATGCAGTTTTCCTTCTTGCTTGGCCTTTTGGTATTTGCACCACGTATCGGATCCAGAAGGGCATTGTCCATGCATGGGTTTTTTGTCGGTTGAGCAGCAATGAAAAAATGCAGCAATGACTGCAGTCTGCATGTTAGACAAATTGCCGACATTACTTCGAATAGCAATTCCAAAATAATTTTGAAGTGTGTCGATAAATTTGTCGGTCAATTTGCCTTTCCCACCTAAACCTTTTGTGGATTTCTTCAGCTTTCGTAAACGAGAGCCAACTCTCTTCTGCACATGTCCTATGCACTCATATTTAGTTATGCTCTCAATACCATACATGTCTTTCACATTATTGAACGCCTTTGAATCCCCATCTCCATAGTAAGATGTATATCGAAGACTACGGTTTGCTTCAGACCTTTCAAAAATCCTATAAGCCCCGACAGTTTCCATATTAGAAGCTGATCCTTTGTGATTTTTACAAAAATGTGACACTACGCATTTTTTGGAGGGTCCCGATGTTTTTTCGTTTTTTGTACACACTCGACAATATTGACTGAGCACTTCAATGTCTAATATTTTACCAGAGTCCACAGAAATTGCCGAAACACATCCATTCAGTGAAGAGTAGCCACGTTTTTGCCATGTACCATCTACACTAACGCCACACTCATTTGAACATTCCGCAATGGATTTTGCTGACTCCAACATAGAACTGTTTGCAGCTTGTGACGTAGCATGCAGCAACTTAATTTCATGTTGTCTGTATGTACATTTTGAAAGATAAGGAATATTCAGCATACTGAACAGTTTCTTTCCAGCTGAAAATCCTTTGCCAATAACTCTCATTCCAAAGACGAGAAGAAGGTTTACTGTATTTAAATTATTCACCTTTGATGTAGAAGTGAATCCTTTTGAAAATGAACATTTCTTACACTTGAGACACAAATTTGACTGCAAACCAAGTCTTGAGTCTTCAACCAAGTACAGTTCTTGATCAAAACAAACAGGGCAAGAAAGAATAGAGAATATTGATACCAGTATTTCGATGTCGAAAATTCTATTACCAGAAAGAGTTCCAGTATCAACATTAAATAAAGTGTCGCTTAATCCTCTTCCCAATTTTTCTGTACTAATACTTGCATCACTAACTTTCTTTTGAGCAGTGCGGAAATTACCATTAAACTTTCGATTCTTTGGACGTATTTTTCGTCCATGTCCCATGGCAGATATTTGAAGAATAATTAAAAAGCAGTTTTATCAAATACGAAAATCAAAATGAACCTGTTTCAGTAAAAACTAGAATGAAAAAAGTTAGCAGTGATATCGAACGTTAAGAAGTAAATAAACAAATATCCTGAAATTGCCAGATTTGAAAACTCCTTTTATAAAAAAATAATAAGTGAGGCTTCTTAATAACGTTAAACAAAATATTAAAATATACTTTACTTTAAAATATATTTTGAAAAAGTGGAAAAAAACCAAAAAAAGTTTCAGTTTTGGTTTCAGAATGCCACTTCCGGTCGGCAGTTACCAACTGGAAGTGTCATCTGCTTGTACTAAAACAGTTGTAACTTTTGTTCTAGTGAACGAAAAATAAAAAACTTGGTAGTTTTATAAAGCTAATAAGTTGGTCTACAAAATAGAATCATAAAATTTTTTTGTCAATATTTGACCAAATCCCCGATTTAGGGTAGTCGGATACCTTAAATTTTTCATCATTTATTTATATGTATATTAAGAGTATGTATATACATGTTTAGCTAAAATATCCATTAGAACGTGAGTTATAGCTCTCTGAACACACCCTCCTGGAAAAAATGAACACTCACTTCCTCCACGATTCCGGCTGATTGACTTATTTTAAATTACAAAAAAACTAACGGCGTTTTAATTTATAAGCTTAAATGCACAGAATGGACAATACTCAATTGAAAATATCAAAAATTGGATTTTTGGTAGAACTGTGAAGAAAAAGTTTCGAGTTTCATGGGTTTTTTTTGTTATGTTTTTATTATAAAAAATAGAAATATTTTACATTTTGGAATGATCGTAGTCCATTTGGTACGTATATATGTGCTGAGTCTACCCTATAAATTTGAAATTTTTCGGTCAAATCTTTCTTGAGATATGATGGAGGAAATTTGAAAAACACAGTTTTGAGAAAAATGTTCAAATTTTCAAGTCCGATTAAAACACAATGAAAATTTTAACTTAGTGCTAGGAACAGCTGCTTTTATAACACCTGCTTCTTTATAACGATTTCGAAATTTAAAAAAAAATTAATTTACCACCCTATTGTAGACATATTAAGAAAGAAATTTTTGAAGAAATTTTTTTTTCTCGATTTCTTGAACTTATCGCATGGGTGGATCCCCTTAAATATTTCGTCAGCCTGGGGTGACTCAGTAATCACTCCTGGGTTAACTCACTGATTTTAAAATTTGCCCTAACCTACGCCTCTCCTTTATGTGGACAAGCAGCAAGGACTCAGAAAATAGAATTCTTTTTAGAAGGAGTCCAAAATGTATGTTAGATAAATTTTTAATGTCCGCTGATTCATGAGGAATACAGACCAAAGAGCTTTGAGTAAATTTCCTACTATTAGTCAACTGATCAGGAGAAATGAAAAAAAAAATCTTCAATTAAACAAAGGAAACAAAAAAGAAAATATCGTTTTTTAAATATCATATAAATTTTATTGTAATTGAATAAAATGATTTTATAAAAGATAGAGAATTTTAAAAAATAAAATATAGAATTTTAAAAGCATATATATAGTAATAATGCTACTTTATCAATACATAATAATTATATGCGTTACTGTTATTGTCCATAAGAGGCGAATATGTATTCACGTGGTAAGTCTTCTATTAGTTTAGCTTTGATTTTAAATATTTTAGTAATTATTAAAGGCTACAACATTATAGTATTACATTAATAGATTATGGTTTTATCTATAATATAGTTAAACTTCTCTAGAAATTTATTGCTTTCCCTATGGCCCAGAATATTGGCAAATTCAGGTGAAGGTTGGCTGGCCAAAAAACTTAGTTTAAACCTGCATTCCTAGTTCCTAAGGCTGGGAGTTTGCTTTTAGTATTTCTGTGGCTAAATCTTTTCTATTATGACTATAGTTATCTTAGGTATATAACTATTTTTTGTATATTTTTTGAAATATATATATATATATATAAACTATCTTTGTCTAAACTCTCTTTCATCAAATGGATTAATATTCTTCTCAAAAATAACAATGAAATCAGCGATTTGTTTGCCATAAATTTTGATTTGATTTGGTTGCAAATCCGCAGACACGTCTTGTAATTGCTTCAATCCCCAAACATCGAGAACGTGAAAGATTATAGCAGCTATAATGCTGTGACTTTTGGTCCAGCGTTGACGGGCAGCTATGGAATTAGTAAAATGTGCAATACCACTGAGACGTCTAGCCGCTTCGGCATTGATAGTCTTCTCCAGTGTAAGATCAATTGGTATCCTCGAGAATGGTTTGTCGGTTCTTTTTATTCCAAAACTTCCATTCATGAAATCATTTTTTAGTCCAGGATGTGTTTCATCTACTTTGTTTAAATTGTCTAAATATTTAACACACCATCGAGCATAATTCGGTTGATTTACTGCGAAAAATAAATTGGTTATTTTTGGAATAACATATTTGAACATTTCAAAATCTCTCATGCGTATGCTTCTTGACAGGGTAATATAATAGTTTACGAGCTGGATGTAAATCAAAGGGAATTGAGCCGTTTTTGCCATGCTCACCTTGTCTTGTTTCTTCTACGAATTTTGATATGCAGATAATACTCTCGATAATACATTATCAGGTAATTCTATTGTCATAGATGAATGAGAATCTATAACTTCCTGATAATGAAGGAGATCGTTCATAACTTGTTCCTTCAGGAAATTGTATTCAGTATTGTCCATCTTCAAAAATTGATTAAAATGTAACATTTGCAAGCCAAGAGCAGACATTTGCAACGATTAAAATGTTTACCTTCAATTATACCGTTCACTGATCCAGAAGCAATAATATTACTCTCAATCATCATATGAGATAGACCACACTCATTTATAAAAACTCCTATGGCTTTAAAGAAAGCCATCATTAAATGGAATGAACCAAGATGGATGAAAAGATTATTGAATTGTGGCTTTGAGACGTTGATTGGATTTTATATGCTATTTTAGCTATCGCCAGGTCATAAGTAACTTGCACGTATGTTTGATTACATTCCTTTCCAACAATTTGGGCCTGTTCCATTGTATGTTTAACTACCGCTACATTTGTTGGTGAAAAATTAATAGGTGTAAGATAAGATACTTTTTGTTTGGGACTAGTATCTTTAATGATTTTAGAATTAAAACCTGTCCACATTGGAGTATTTGGCACATGCAAGAAGTGTGAAAGTAAATATAACAGATCTATTGTTTCTATCAAAGGTAAATTTGCAGGCAGAGTTGGTTCATTGTCTTCAGCTGGTGTTAAATTTTCTAACATTTGCAGTCGATGACTAAACGACAGTAGTTCTGGACTTTCCTCGTTAAAAGTCCGTGTTCTTTTTGTTGGTGGTAGCGGTATATCAAGATTTCCACTTATATTACTTGAATTTAATTCAATATCATAACCATCACTTACATTTTGGTAAATTATTCCTACGGTGTCATGTAAAGTGTCCTTTCCAGTTAAAGTATCAACGTACCTATCAAAATTATCGAATGCTACACCTGTGCATAATGACGAACTCTGAATGTCAGGAGGGCAAATTTGAGAACGGTTTACAGATGAGATCGTAGCTTCAGTTTCCAGTTCTTCCAGTGTATTGTAGTTACAACAATGTCCAAGTCGATTTAAAATATTAATTATTTTTCGACTACTTGTAAGACTTTTCACGGTCATACCCGGAGTTATGTGCTTTGATGGCTTAACAATACCATTACTTATACAATAAATAGCATCAGAAGCCAATGAGTTGCTTAATGTATGACAATTGACTCCATCTCTGAGACGAATATCTTTACATCCAATTAATGCTTTGAAAAAGCGATCTAGTTTTTCTGGAATGGTACACTCACCATTAATCAAATCTTCCATCTTCATTACGGCAGGTAATGTTGTTTTATCTATTTTTGAAATAGTACTTCGTAGAATGAGCGCAACTTTATCTATAAGATCATCCTCTTCAAGTGTTTTCAGATCTTCTTGTTCCAATAAGTTAATATTTTTATGCATAATAACGTTTCTTTTCTTTTCCAATACAATCTTAATTTGCTTGAATAGTTTTACTATTTTTTTTTCAAGATGATGATTTGTCATTAAACTTACATCTGCTTGAGGTTGATGTATTAACTCTTCTTGTAATTCGCTATTATATATGTCACAAAGGGAAGCTAATAACAAATAATTTTTTTTAACTACATCTTCTTCAATAATTGACACAATTTTATCAAAAAAAATTCTTATGAATATCTCGTACACTATGCCAGGAAGTGCATGCAGTATCAGCAGTAATTTTTTATAGTCATTGAAATATCTCACTTCACACGAATGGTGATAAGAAATTGGAGCATTTGAGTTTTTTAGATTATTAATTGTTTGTAATAACTCTTGATTTTGGAATTTTGTAACCCATTCTATTATTTTGTCATATACTTTGGCATCATTGGAAGAATGTAAACTTTGTTGTTTACCTTTAATTTGCTTTCGATCTTTTCCACAGAAAAAGCAAATTATTTTGTTATCAACACTTGTGTTTCTTGATTCGCGATCTTCACTCACACTCACATCAATTAGAGCATTTGGTAACAGCGCAGTAGAATTTGATGTGCTTGGAATGTCTTCTGCTAAACTTGAGCTTCCATAATCAAATACGACTGTTTCACTCACACCTACTCCAGAATTTGGCAATAACATTGTAGAACTAGATGCACTAGGAAGGTCTGCAATTGAGATAAATTGGAAGTTTCAACGCTATGAAACACTGTCGCACGTTCAGCCACTGGAGTATCTGGCAATAATGGCGTAGAACTCGATGAAATAGGAAGATTTGTTAATGAAATAGAATTATTGTCACATATATTACGATATTTAGCCATTAAGGCTGTAAAAGAACTGTAACATCGTCTGTGATATCCATCGGTAGTATTAATTTCCTCCGCTAACTTAATGTTGTTATATTTTAAGTTAAAATTAACACGTACACATAAAACTTCTTTACATTTTTTCAACTTTTCTTCTACAAAAGTTATTATTTTTTCATTTTGGCCATTGCAAAAAACACATTTCATTTTATTAGCCATTATGATACTCTCACGAAGATTAAAATAATCACACACAGTTAGACTATATACCTATTCCAGATTTGGTGACTAATTCCATATAGCATTTTCAGATTCGGCAACTAATTCCAGATCCCATTGCTAGATTTGGCGACGAAAATATTAATTTACAAACCTATAAAAGCGAAATCATTGCGTCGGAGATATCTTACCATAATATTAACAATTGTCTAGTTTTTCTGAAAATAGAAATTTAAAAAAAAAGACACGTGCATGTGAAAAAAATATTTATGTTCTAACCCAGCGTTTCTCAATCTGTGGAGTGTGCCTATTAAGATGGGGGGGGGCATCATAACCCTACGTGGGAGGCGCGAGCACATCAAAAAGTCCAAAATAAAATGTTTAAAATAATTACTAATTTAAAGAAGCAGGTGTTATGAGAAAGCAGCTGCTCCTAGCGCTAAGCTAAAATTTTCATTGTGTTTTAATCACACTTGAAACTTTAAACACGTTTTTCTCAAAGCTGTGTTTTTCAAACTTTCCTCCATCATATCTCAAGAACGGTTTGACCGAAAAACTTCAAATTTATAGGGTAGACTCAGCACATATATAGGTACAAAATGGACTACTATCAATTCAAAATTCAAAATATTTCTATTTTTTAAAATAAAAACATAACAAAAAACCACATGAAATTCGAAACTTTTTCTTCAGAGTTCTATCAAAAATCCAATTTTTGATATTTTCAATTAAATATAGTCCATTCTGTGCCTTTAAGCTTATAGATTAAAACGCAATTAGTTTTTTTTATTTAAAATAATTCAATCAGCCGGAATCGTGGTGGAAGTGAGTATTTATTTTTCGAGGAGGGTGTGTTCAGAGTACTATAACTCACGTTCTATTGGATATTTTTAGCTAATCATGTATATACATACTCATAAAAAACATATAAATAAATGATGAAAAATTTAAAGTTCTATCTTTTTACTGGTCGTCAAAAAAAAATATTCTCTAAGAATACTTAAAAAACAGGATGTCACATGGGTGAACCCCCTTAATCAACTATTTATTATTATTTAAATAATTTAAATACTAATTTTTTATTATATTCATCATCGAAGACATAAAAATAAAGTTTTTCGAATACTTTAAATAGTGTAACGTAATCCTGTCTGTCTTCCGCCTACCTACTTTGTCACTGTCTCTCTCATAACACCGCGGTATACTACACCAATAAATCGGCCTGGCTATTAAGAACGCAACCGAATTAATGTCTGGCAAATTAAATTTGTACTTATTTATGTATAAATAAAGTAATATTAAAGTTACAAACATTCTAAAATGGTTTGAAATTAATTATTTTTTTAAATAAAAAATAGCATCTGGCACATTATTTTCAACACCAAAAATGTCTGGCATTAATAAATTCATGTTGTTAATAACATTTTAAATTTAGTGAAAAAGAAAGATTTCTTTCTAAAATAATTTAAAAAATCAATATTTTTTCCTGTAAATATATGATGCGCATTAATAAACGCAACGTTCACTGGCAGCCAGATAGCCCGCACGCTGTTCGGAAGGACGTAGAGAAAGATATATTAAAGAATCAGCTTTTCTAAATTCTCTCTCGAAAACGTTGCTAGCTCTTAGACTAAAAGAAAATAATAATTTAGAAGAAAAAAAGATGGTGTAAAATGATTATTTTGAAGTAAAAGGTTTCATAAAATCCAACAAAATAGTCCGTCGGCTCAAAGATATCCTTTCTCTCACAAAATTTTCCGGTACCATGCTCATAATTCTTTTATTCCTTTTTTGGTTGAAAAAAATACGCTCCTCGTTGGAGTCTTTATTTTCTAAAACTTGTAACCCTATTTCAATTAAACAGAGGCCTATCAAATTACCAAATGTCATTCGATTTTCTAAAGGAACTGAGTCTACAGACTCAAGTTCTCCAATGTCTTGAACTTAATCATGCATTCAAATGAGTTCATCAATTGTCATCTCTCCTGATTGTGGGAAACCAGCACTTCTTGAATATCTTTAAAATGAAACCTGAATTTATTTGTGCCTTGCAAAATCAATAACTTCTACAAAAAATTTATCAATTTCTTCACGCTCTGACAATGATTTCGCCTGAGTTTTAATGAGAGAAAAAAAAAGACGAATCGTGACGAGATTTGAAAATTATGTAACTCCTTGCGTAATATTGTATATGTGTGCATACATGACAAATAAGGAAAACACAATAATAGTAATTCATTCTGTTTAAATTTTTCACGCCAATAAATGTTTGCAATGGGTCCAAATCTAACATTAAGATATATATTTTTAAATATGGCATTCGGTATAATGTTTCAATAGGGTTGACCACTTCGTCTCTTGGCATTCAAGGATTCGGAAAACTAACAGGTGAGTGCCATTCCTACAAGATGGCAGCATGCACTTCTATTGGTGAATACGTTGCCAGTACACACCTGGTTATTATCGTGAGTTGTTCTCAAATAGCCGCAGGCACGCTGGTCTGCTGCTACTCCCACTTTTTAACTCTACTCATGCGCCAATCCCCCTACGGTGACTCTCCTTCCGTAGTTAAAAAAGGAGTGGATATGGTTACTAATGGTGATTTTTTTTTTACTTGTAAACCATCTCATTAAAAACAACTGATTAAAGTTACTATCAGAACGCCGCTCGTATTAAAATATCTGATTTCATATCACGAGAAAACAAAATATAAAATATTCACAAATTTTATAATCGATCACTAGTATTGCAAATAGGGTGAATTTATGCAATAATTTAACTACTTTCATTTTTTTAAAACCCGAATTGAAATGTCTTTTTAGTTTCAATTAACCCTTTAACTGGTTTGATCATTCATAGTGCAATCAACGATATTTTCTTTCTATTTTAGATTTAAACATATTTTTAATTCTTATAGTGATATTCTTAGTGCTAGTGTTTTTAAGAGATGCAGCCTACTCATGGTATTGAGATACTTCTCATCCAGGATTTTTTTCTCTGGTGAAGACGGACATTTTTTAGTGCAGGAAGGAATTCAGGTTCTTGAGAACATTCGATTGAGAACAGGGATCAACAAGACAATGTGCAATTTGTTGTTTGAGAAGAAATGAAAATGAATCAGAAAAAGCCGATGTAGCCCTGTTCCCCATTACAATGTAAGACCTAATACTATTGTCCAAATTCCATGATTCAAATTGTTTGCGCATATATATATGCACACACACACACAGAATACTCATCCATTTGAAAAGAAAAATATCAACATGAAATTTTTTAGTAAGTATGAGATAAATATTTTTAAGATATATATGAAACAGTCTTCATAATATACAGAGTATACTTCTAAAAAGCAAATACTTAGGAGTTTTTGTTTCTACAAAATAAAAATAGCGTGAAAACTTTAAAATTGAAAATTAAAATAAAATTCTTCCATTCGCATTCTGTTAAGTATTATTCTGAATTATATGAAATAAAAAGGATGAGCCTTTTGCTTTTTGAAGATTTTGGACAAGGCAATTGATCGCTTAAGTAGTTAATTAAAAGTTTTCTCACCTAAGTTTCATTTTAAATATTTTTCCTTAAAAATATATGGTCTTTGCTTATGCAGTTTAGAATTTCGTGATAATGAAAATTCTTTAGAATCACAACAGTTTCCATTACTTTTCTTTTGGATCAGGAACCTACCAGTCTCAAATTTTATGACTCCTACAAATTTCTGAAGACACATAGGATTTTTATAAAATAAAAAGTATTAAGCTCTACACTAAAAACAAAAGTAATAAAAGCAAAAAAAATAGGACATGAATTTTGGTGCTTTAGTTTGCTGAAGAAAGGAAAAGAAATCAAAAAGTTTTTATTTTCTTCTTATTTACGGTTTAATATATTCCTGAAAGAAATGATACTGCTAAAGTCTTGAATTCAACACATTTCAGCTACTATAAACCCACCTTAGAGCGTAACAATTCCTGGATACGTCTTTATAAACTACTGATATACACTACCAAAAGAAAAAAAAGTACCGTAAAGCTATTCGCAAGCCTTTAGTAAGTCTAAAAAACTTTTCAATTTTGAAGTCCTTTTTTTTTCTTCGAGAGCTCTTATATTTTTTCAAAGCTATAGAGAGGGGGAAAAAAACTAACTATGTCCCCTATGTGCCATTTTACAAAAGAAAGTTTTTTTGTGAAAAAACGAAAGAAAAAGTCTAACTCAAAAAACATCAGGAGATGGCAAAAAGGCTGAAGAGGAGTAGGTAAACAAGAATTCTATTTTGTACTTAAATACCTCACTCTTTCTATAAAAAAAGGGAACTTTATTCCAAACTGTGTAGGATTCTATTACTTTAAATTCTTTAGCAAACAGTTTCTAATTTATTTAATTTGCATCTTAATAGAAATAGATGGTGCGTTTTTACTTTTAGAAAAGGAATAAATGTTTTTAAAAGTTAGATTTATATTTATTTCCTTTTATTTAAATGCACATATACTTTTAAGCTATTCAAATATAATATATTATCGATCAAGTTTTTCCCTACGTAAATAAGAAAAATAAATTAAAAATGTTTCACACAAGGAATTTTAGGGGGTTATTATAATTATCGCACTATCAACTAAATGCACCAAATATCAAAATAAAGGCATTAAATGTGCAAATGATTTTTTTAGATAGGGCTACGAATTGGTATTACCATTGCAGACCTAGTACATTCTCCAGGAGGTGGTATTATTTTCAGTGCGGCACCGTCTAGGTGAATACTAACTGCCTCGACTTACTTTTGGTGACCATTTTTCTCCCCATAGGAAGGCACTTGTGCTCCGACGGTGCGAAATCATACCAGGAATTTAATTTTACCGAAAGCCCCCAAGAAAACAGGCCGTCCAGGGAAACTTAACAGACGTATTGTAATACAATATAGACGCACTCTATTTTCTGCGTCACGGAAATTCACCGAATCTTGCCGAAGTCAAACCAACAAACTTCGGCTTATAAGGCCAGTGACAAACCAACCATGCCACCCAGCTGGCGTAAATGAAATTTAAGGTATTCGACTACGTGCGACAATTTTTTTTTTTTTTAAATGGAGATATAGGAATTTTTTGTAGTTTTGTGATTTGTTTAGTACATTTTAAGAAAAATATGCTAAAATTAAGAAGAGAAAAAGAAATTATTATTACTAAAATGTGGGAAAAAATTGGTAAAAATTTGCAAAAAATAAAATAAACGCGGCCTAATCTGTATCAGACGTTTATGAACAAATTTTCAATTCTTATGTGTTACCATGTTATTCGTTTTTTAAATGAATACCAGGTTAACAGATATTTTTTTAATTTTTAAGAAAACTAGAGCACTTTATCTTAGTTATTTTACGAAATTGCTTAAAAAACAATGATTATATTAACATAAGGAAGTGTAGATTTTATTATAAAACAGAGATTGATAAATCTGAATTTTAAAAGAGTTGTACTATTATACAGAGCATACACAAAAAAATTCAGTTACTTCTTTTCAAAACTTTTTTAGCAATCACCGGTCCCGTTTGAGCCTTTGAAAAATAAACACATTCCGAGTGAAACGATTTTTAAAGTATGACATCTGGCTTAAAGTAATGGCATCTGCTTGTACTAAAACACTTGTAGTTTTTGTTCTAGTGAAAGGAAAATAATAAACTTGGTATTCTTATAAAACTGATAAGATCGCATATAAAATAAAAGCAATAAAAATTTTTGACATTTTTTGGCAAAATTCACGATTTACGGATACCTGAATGAATACACACGAAAAATACATTATAGCTCTTAACTTGTCTTCAATACAATTTTAAATTGCAACGTTCCTTAATAATATATATATATATATATATATATATGACATAAAACTATATATCTTTGAGTCAATAAAGCTCAGTAATAATTGTATGGGGTAAGTGAGATAACTTTTGGTGTACGGTGTCTCCTGAATCTCAAATATATTGGAAATTTGAAAAAAAATAACACGAAATAAAAATATGAGCCTCCAAAAATGCTAAGTGAATTGGAACTATCAAAATTTTTTTATTTCATCTAAACTATAATAAATATAAGTTTTATTTTTTTTCTCGGAAAAAAATATTGTATCCTAACTTCTTGCCATTCCATTTTATCCAAATTTATTATCAATTAGCAACTTTCAAAATTAAATTGTTCCTAAGAATTTTCTTTTTAACTTGAGTTAACTTTCGGATGTAGTAGTATAAGGTAAATAGCTTTTATGAGTTAATATGCATATGATATAGCTTTTTAAGAAATGCGCACACTAGAAAAGAAGCCACTATTATGTAGAGAAGATAAGTGGAGCACACAAGGGGATGGTCTACGGTTCTGGAACCCTCCCCTCCTCATAGACTTTTATTATTTTTTCAATTGATGATAAACCTATGTATAAAGTACGTAAAATTTATTGAATTATTTTTATTAACAATTTGATTTATTATTTATCACTAATCATAAATTCAATAATTCAGTTTTTAATATTTCTTGTTCCCCAAATCAACAAAATCAGATGAATGTGTTTGGCGGCACATTGAGGTATGGTATGAGAATGGTAATTTTTGATCCTCTAGATCCCTCCCCCACACACTGATGAAAAATTGTTGTGAGCACCACTGAATATAATGTTGGAGAAACGTATTTCTTCAATACTTTATTCTAATAATAATATATGTGCCCTTATATATAATAGCTTATTGTTATAAAACTTAATTCATTTTATTTGACAAATATTTTTAGGTAATTATTTGATGATCCTTACTTTCTTGATTGGAATGTAAAAATCTATAAAGCATTGGATAATCTCACAAATATGCTCTTTTAAAAAAATCTATAAATTCAAAGAAATTGCAAAATGCCTGATAACAAGATAGAATTTAAGGCATGATTTTGCAACTGGTTATTTCTTTAAAGAAAATAATTATAATGTTGAATTAAAACGATTTAAAGAGTGAGTGAATATTAACTTTGCACTATTCAGCTACTCGAGGGCTTTTTATGATGGACCTCGTAATTTATAACGATGGTCAAGCGATGAGGATAACCCTGAGCTAACCCCACCCTTTCTCTAAAATGCTTTAAATGATCCCATAATTAAAAATTTTAGATTAACATTTAAGTAGATGATTTTTTAAATTAAGAACTTCACATTTATGAGTATGAAGCAACAAAAAGTTTTACTTCTTACATATTTCTATCTATAGATAAAAAAAGGGTTTTCGTGATGCTTTAATGATATTATTTCGAACTATTGACACAATGCCAACTTTTCAAAAAAATCGCCAGGTTGGCAATATCGATTTTGCTTGTGCCATACGCACAGAATCGGCAATCATGTGCTTCGTTTCAAAAATGTAACTAATACTATTGAAATCGCACAATATTGCAAACTCTTCCGGAAAAAAATATCGTAACAATTGCCTGTACTAAAATCGTTGCGTGAGAAGAAATGCATTGTCTCATACGAAGTCTTATAAAAATGAACGGAACTAAATACTTACAACTTTCCAGGGAGCTGCAGGTTTATCAAAATCTCAGGACTTTATCAATGAAGTGGTAGATGACGCAGCTTTATTGATGAATTTAAGTTAAGAAGAGAGCTAAGAACGAATTTTGCGAAAAGATCAACAAATAAACAGAACTACGAAATACATGTAAATTACAGTTTTACAATTTAAGCAATGAGTACCAACTGTTGTATAATGTGTACAAAGGGGAGGGCTATCCTTAAGGAAACAGGTGTACCCCCTTCCCCGTAGTAATAATAAAAGGGGAAAAAAGAATTTTCTTATTTAAATATTGAAAAACTCATTTTTTTTTAGAAATTATGTTTATACAGGGTGGTCCCCAAATTCATGGTACAAACATTAAGATTGGTAAACATAAGGATTTGGGACCTTCCAGTATACAGTCACAAAGTGTAAAAAAATGTAGAAAAAAATAACAAAAAATTATAAAATAATACATGCTAAAAATAGGGAAAAAATAACAAAAACAAAATAAAAAGTTTTATACATAAGAAACAAGTGACAAAAGAAAACCAAACATTTTAAATATATTGTCTTTTTCTATTTTAATTTAGAATTTCAATTATAGTTTCTTTTTTGCTTTATTTGAGCTGTTTGATTTGACATTAAACACTTTTCTTGTGTAAAAGTAAGTCCTTTAGTATTTTGTTAAAGGCAAATGAAAGTAATGCTCAAAAAATTAGAAAAAAAAACATTAATCAACCTTTTCTCTCATTACTCAACATATTTAATTCATCATTTTTCGTTAAAGTTTAACTTTATAAATTTTTCATATTAATATAGCTTCTTGAAGACTTTTAAAAATTGAAACATTCATAAGTTTTTAGAACATTTTCCACGAAATCTCGATAGTTATTCATATCAATGAGGAACGTAAATTTTACTAATATGTAGCAAAGCAAGAAACAAAAATGGTATTATTTCATCATATCATGAAGAATTTTGAGAAATGAAATTTCACAAACTCACAATTTCAACTATTTCTAATGCATTAACTTTATTAAAAATTATGATGATAATAATTTTAAATAATTATAGCTCAGAGCTTTAGAAATCGTGACATAAATGTCTCTGTAATTTCCAAGTTACTTTGCTGAACTTATTTTGCTTTTTGTACTTATTTTAGAGAAAAACATAATGGCATCTACTATTTTAAAAACCAAATGTTTTAACAAAAAAAATAACGAAATAAAAGTGATTAATTATTTTACCGAAACAACGTGAACCGACTGAAAGAAACAATTAAGCGCATATGCTGAAATAAATACTTCAGATGAAGTTAACAAATTATTGAACAAGAAACATTCTATTAAATAATACAAGTTTTTTTAACACAAAAAATGATACATTTCTTAGAACGTATTAAGTGCTGATTATTTTTTTTTTCATAAAACGAAAGAAAAATTTGAAACGAGGTCTGTTTTAAAAAGTTAAAAATTAATACACATTGATGCGAATCATTTTAATTATACCAAAAAAAAAATATATCAAATATCATCAATCGTCAAAAAATTAATTAAATAAATTTTTCAACAGTACAATAAAAGAAACCGGTTTTCATTCAATTAACTACACATAAAAATAGAATTCATGTAATATTTATATCATTAATTAAATTTTGTCCAATTTAAAAGTCAAGCATTATTTTATTATTTTATATACTCACACACAGAAGAAACATTTAAGAAGTATCCAATTTTTAAGTATTAAATTAAATTTATTTATTTTTATATTAATAATAGAAGTGGCGTAATCATATCTTAGAAATGATATTTTACACATTTTTAAGAATGTAATTCTAAAAATATTTAAAACAATTATTGTTAGAAGGAAAATTAATTAAAGTTACTGTGAAAATAGATCCTTAAGTAAAGATTAAGATTTAATAAGACACAGATTTTAAAATTTTTATGACCATAGGCGTATATAAACCTGTTAAAAGTTAAGCATAGAGTTAGTTTATTAAGCATTTTAATTGCTTGTTTTTGTATTTAAAGGAAATATTTACTTTTAAAATTTACTTTTATTATGAACATTACATAATAAAAGTAAACCTAAAATATATATAAATATATTTTTTATAAATGATTTTTATTACTATAAACTAATATTTTAAATTTAATTACCATACTAATGATTTTCAATTTATTTTACTATAGGGTTTGTTTAAATGTTTTTGAGATTTTTTCATTATGTTTAGCAAGAATTATTGAGTTAATATGTTTGTAATTAAAATATTTATCTTTAATGAAATATTTACATTACATATAAAAATGTTATTATGTGTGTTAATTAACGAGAACATATAAGAATTTTTAATTTAATTTTTTAAAAATTTTATAGGAATATTAGTTTAAGTTAAAATGATGTATAGAAGTTATTTTTTACTGTCAATATTGTATAAAATCTCCCAAAAAGTTTGTGATAAATACTCTTTAACTTAATTAACTATTTTATTTCAGAAGCTTTTTTTTATATAAGAGCCATGTGTTCTGAGAACTTTTAAGTTCGAAAACAGAAAAAGACTGAATGTAAAAGCAAAACATAAACTTTTCTTTTAATTTAATTTTATAATTCATTATTGGTAATGTGTCATTTGTAACAAATATTACTTGTAATTGATATTTTCCCCTCAAAACCATTACAGTATTCTTAATAATTTAACTCTAATATGTTAAATTTTTTAATATTCTATTATTTTTTTTTTAAAAAATTAGAATTTTGTCGAAGTATGTTTACAGATTGCATGTGGATTTGTATATGACATCAACAAGTATGTTCATGGAAATGCATTAAAAATAAATCTCTAAAAATCCTCCAAACTTTTCATGCTAATTTTACAAGAATATTTCTTCAACGTACTTATTCATTAATAATATAAAATCTTGAATCATTTAAAAGAAAATATAGTCCAGCTAAGTTGAAAATATACCCTTTATTATAATTCATGCTACTTCAGTTCCTTAATTCTTTCTTTCGCTTTTAGTGTGACTAAAATCCTTTTTATACGCTTTTTTTAACAATTATGAAAATAAATCTTATTTATAAATATTTCTCTAGTTTAAATGCTAATCTAAAACTAATCAACTACTCTGAATATAAACTTGTAGATACATTTCACGTAATACATAAAAGGAAAATGTAAGATAATTTTAAAACCCTTTTAGACACATTTAACAATTTACTGCAATAATTTATCAGAAGTATTTTACTAGAAATATTCAGAACAGTAAGAAAAAAATGATTTGAATAGTTTTCCAAAAATTATATTAACTTAAATAACATTAATGTTACTACTTTTGGCACTTAATAGCACATTTCATAACTCAGTTTAACCATTAGCACTAGAGTGAATTGCTTCAAAAGTTATAACCGCGTGCATCGTGTTCTAACATAGTTTTTTTTTCTTTTACTAATACGTGGCAGAACTAAACGGAATGATGGAAATTCGAATACAATATTTCAAAAGAATTAGTACATTAAGTGCAAAATTTCATCAGTTTCAGGCTTTCGAAAGCTAAAGGAGAGTGAGGTGTCAGGTGATTAGGAAAACGAATATTCAGATATTTTTGATGATAAGTGATGACAGTGACAAAGAATTGTTTTCTGCTATTAACTCAGAAAATTAATATGAGTTAGATAATTTGGATGTTGCATAGAAAATGGATAAAACAGTCTTCTGTTTCTGAAAATATTTCAACTAATTTCTAAACAAAACAATCTATATGTTATGTAAATATTTCTGAGCATTAAAAAAAAATTATTTTTGGTATTAATTATTTTTTCCTAATTATTTATTATTTATGATTTATTATGACTATTTAATTAGGGTTAAATAAAAACAACAATACTAAACTCACTTTTCTGAAAGAAAAGAAAAACGCATCCTACAATAAGCGCTTTAAAAAAACACGTTTTGGAGGAAGCTAAAAAACTCGAAGTTGGAAAAAGATCAGAACGGTGAAAACTTCCCTCTTAACGGCGTTAAGGTTACTGAATACTGTACAGTTGTTGTTAAGTGAAATTTGGTACACACATTTTAAGATAATCCGGCACCATTCTGATATAACTTCTTTTCGAGTCTTATAACAAAATTATTAATTTAAAAGACTCTGTTGTTTAATTATCATTAACGAAAGTTATCTAAAAGGAAAACATAGATATAAATTAAGCAAGAATGTGTAGTAGTAGATAATTTTTTTAAAATATTTAAATAGTTAAATATTAACATATTGGTTGATCATATTTTAAATTTTTAAAAAAATGCTGATTTCTTATCACCAGTTTTTTATATTTCTATTCACCTAGCGATACGTTAAAAATACAGATGAAAAATAGTAAAACAAAATAGTAGTAATGTAAATAGTAATTTATTATTCTTGGACGTTATTTCATTTTTCCGAATTATTAAAGATGCAATAACTTATTTAGTAATGTTCCTGTAATATTGTATTAGTGACTTGTGAATAATTCTAAAAACGCATAAAAATAAACATGGAATCTCAGTAGATATGATATAAAATGTTTCATATAATAAAAAAAAAGATTTATTCCACTTTCTACTGCTAATAATTTCACCAAATATGACATAAGCTAATAGTTTAATTGAATGTAACTCTTAAAATTAAAACATTACCTCCAAAGCTACAGTTAAAAAACTTCGCAATTTTACAAAACATAAGTTAAAAAATTCATATTATACTTATACAAGCATAAGAATATTACCTGAGTACAAATGAATGCTTCTTATTATAATATGCAAGTATATTAAAAGTAAAACAACTTTTAAATACACACATAATCCAATGGTTTAACACTCTTTACATCATCGTGTAAAATGTGAAAAGTGTTTCATGTTTTTGTTATAATGTAATGTATTTTAAAATAAATTTGTATCGTAGAAGAAGCGCACCTCTTTTCCAGTAATTTATC
This sequence comes from Trichonephila clavata, assembly GCA_019973975.1. Lineage (NCBI taxonomy): Eukaryota > Metazoa > Arthropoda > Arachnida > Araneae > Nephilidae > Trichonephila > Trichonephila clavata. The sequence goes on along the minus strand of BMAO01007736.1, from coordinate 56,721 downwards.
CAGAAATAATTTTAAAATAAATTAAATCCGGAAAGAAAATAAAACTGAACTTTCTATGGAACACAATACCTGTTATCATATAACTTCATTTAGAAAACACGCACACATGATTAACTCAGGAAGTGAACAGAAATTTGCAAGTAGATGGAATAATAACATTTTACCTATCATTCCTCAAAGTTATTTCTTTAAAGCTAATTACAGTACAATCTTATTAAACCATATTTCTAAATGGTTTATATATGCTTCTACAACCCAGTAGAAAACATTTTGCTTTTCTTAAAAGATTTTATAAGATACTACAGCGATCTAATAAAAAGAAAGTAGAAACTTTATTTTTAACTGCTAAAAACTATTTGGGGCTCTAGGAAATAATGGCTATTTGAGAAATCATATAAATTAGGCAGTATAGATGCAAACAACAAATGAGGGTTCTGAAACAAGGAACTTGGCCAATGACATAATTAGCTAGTTATTTGAATAATTATTGCTTCAGAAATTGCTTGAGAAATATCTGCAAGATTTCTTTACTGCCCTCTCATATATTTTCTGTCAACTCTTTGGGTTTTATAATTAATTAATTGAACATTTATCACTGGTAAATTTTCACATAACGTTTCATACTATCCAATCGATAGGCAACGTGATATCGGTTCAAGGAAAAGGTGATGGAAAGCTAACTCTATGCAATGAGGTAACTATATTTCCCCCTAGAATGATCGCCCTCCCCCAAATATCAATTTCAGGAACGGCAACTTTTTTCAATCCAGTGTTAACATTTCAATTGTATACCATCACTGTCCACTGAATCATTATGCAAACTTTCTTGTACGTTTAGATAACATATAATACAAGAAATATTTTTTCGGAGGAAAACACAGAATGAGGGGAGACAAAATATAAATATAAACTAAATCACATTATCTGATAATAGATTAATGCTTCTCCTTCATTGTTCTATGAAACTGTTTTAATTCAATATTTTCAATAACTATATGTGGTAGGACCTTTCTTCCTTAAAAATAAATACCATAAAGATTTAGTTAATTCTTTTGATTGCTATTTGGTAAATCGTATTTCTTATGTGGCTAATTTACCTACTTCTTAACTTTGTGGTATCCTTCGTGTATATACAGGGTGTTGCCGAATTCAACCGAAAATTTCAGAGATGTGGTAGTAGGCAACGAGGGAAGGGCAACATATTACCATAGAACATAGAATTTCAAAATATACTTTTAGCCGGTGAAAATCGAGATAATAGTAGCCGACGAGTAAGACGAAGGGAGTGGCTAAATGTATGCGGTTATTTGGAATGCCATGGTAGAGTTGAAGTACCTGCAATTATGTAAATTTACCACTTCCCCTAGAGTTTTTGCCGGGAGTACCGGCCATTGCGCCCAGAACGTGCAGTTCATAAACGATGGTGCACCAGCACAATTGTCAAATGCTGGGCGTAACCACCTCGTTGCTACATATCCCGGGATTTGGATTGGAACTGGCGGACCTGTTGCTTGGCATCCACTCTGCCCCCGCACCTCTGTACCTGGAGGATCTCAAAGTACGGTTCGCCATTCCTTCAGATGACATCGCCAGAGTACATCAGATTTGTTTGAACGCGTCTGACAACCTTTCTTTCACCAGTGTCAGCTGCGAACAATTCCTACTACAATCACTTGTTGTTACCTTTCTGACGTTGATATGTGATTCATTGTCTGTATTGCAAGCATGCTTTACGTCTAATAAAAGGATTTCTTGCCTCTTATTGCATCATTTCATTCCACTCGACATCACACACTTTATAACCGTTTCTACGAATTACTCCTACTAAATGGGGTTTGTGACTCCGTATTCTGTGATGGTTTGTTTTCGGCATGCTGCCTACTATCACCCCTCTGAATTTTTCGGTCGAATTTGGCAACACCTGTATACCTACAATGCCATTCCTTCTTAGTTCAGACTATCTCTGAAAGATGAAAAATATTTAGTCAATGATGAAAGTTTTAATAAGTTTCTCGTAAGTTTCAATTGATATAAATCGTGCATTCGTAGATGTCAGGAGTTTTTCACAAGAGTCAATTAGATCTAATGGACTCTTGCATGTAGAAAATAATGAATGTATTTACTTGTGAATTTCGGCCGTGGGTAGCCTCATGGTTAGAGCATCGGACTGAATACCGTAGGGCCAGGGTTCGATGACCGATGTTACCAAATACCCTCCGAGTACACGCGGAGTATGAGCTCGTTAAATCAAAGGGACCGAAAGTCTTATCTGAGGACGCAGCAGAAACCATGAATACAGGGGTTTGGAGAATATTTCCCTTCTCTCCAATTCCTTGTCTAAATTATGGAGGGGGAGACAAGTGGTATCACCCTCTATCGTGTAGAAGTTCAACCTGTTTCAGGCTTTGGCAACTTTCATTCCTTCCCTTCGGGAAGGACACGACAACAACAACAACGTGGATTTTAAACACATGAGTGTTTTTAGATCTGTTTTCTTTTTGTCTTGGTTGAAATATAGAAGGTATTTAAAAACTGGAGATTCACATAGTAGAGGAGATGTTGGGGTACATTTTATGAGATATTTTTTTTTTACTGTGTGTGCCACTGAAATGAATTTCTTAAAAACACACTTTTGTATTGCTGATCTTTTTAATAGCTTAAACAACTCTTCAATCCAAACAATCTACATATTTTATTTGAGATTTCCAGCACTGCTATATCTAGGGTATTTAAAGCACTGCAGCGCAATTTTTTTGACGTTAAAGAATCCATTTTACCAGTGAACTGGATATCTATAGATCGATACGAAACACTATTGAGAAAGACTAATGCCAAACACGACACATAACAACACACAACGCAGAATGCCACTGATTCACTAACAATGACTGATTCCTAAACACAGACAACATAGTTAACAAATACAAGGAGTGAATCGGGCATGGGAGGAATCTACATTAGAGTAAGCAGCATGAACGAATGGATGCCTCACGTGGTATTGAATGTTAGTTAGTAAACTCAAATCAATTCTGTAGGCTAACACTGAATTGTCAACGCTGTTTGTTTAAAAACAAAGGAAGAAACAAAACCATCTCAAATATTTTATTATGTGTCTGGTTATTGCAGAACTTTAAATAATGCTATCAATAAATTTTTAAAGCTTACGAAAAATGTGAAACCCTTTCCTAAAATCTGTTTTGAGTAGAAGGTACGAATATGTAAGCATTTTCATACGTACATATTGATGAATATTTTTATAAATATGTAGTAGTACACATTTTTGAAGCTTCTTTACACTATATAGTTAAAAATATAAAGGGGTAAATGCTTAAATACCACTAAAAAACCAAGAATGTTTCCATTTTTTAAAATTTTTTTGTGAATTTTTAGGTCATTTGTTTTATTGAGAAATTCTAGACTGTTTTGTTTATTTTATTATATCACAATCAATGCTTTTCTGTGTTATATTGGTCCGAATATAAAATTCAAACTTCTTTTCAACATTGCAATGATTCTTAAAAACTCATTTTTCCTTTATATTAATTGTCTGCTATTAAAATAATTAATATTTACTTAAGAAATGATATCAATACGAGAGTCCTATTAGACATCAGTTCAAATTAAAGTTTTGCTTTTCCACCTTTAAATTTACTTTTTTACTGTATATAAAAATATAACTCATAACCTTTAAATTCCAGTTTACTTAGTTATAAAAACTTTGTTTCTTTTAAAAATGATTTTTTTTTAAATGTGTTGAAGTTATCTTACTTAGTATAACTAAAAATAGTTCTTTGGTACATTTAGTAAAATTAAATTTGAAATAACTGAAAAACTTGGATCTCTACCGATTTTGGAAAATGCTTATAGTTAAACCCAAAACTGCTGATTAAAAATTCAATGATTTGTTACCCAATGTGCCACCATTTTTCAAATAGGCGCGCTTATGTGGTGTATTGGAGGGGAACAAAGTTGTAAAAATTATAGTTTAAAAAAAACTGAAAAAACACGCTTTATACTGAATCGAACTAAAAAGTAAAAAAAGTTATTCTTAATATAAGAATAAAATGATGAACGAGGATATTAATGTCATTGTTGTAATAAAATGACTAAATCAATCTCAAACGTAAGTATAAGGTGATGCATTTGAGAGATATCACACACATATGGATGAAACTTCTTGAAGCGCGCTTAGCTGAAGATTAAGTATTGTTAGAAAATCACAAAGAAATAATTAGTTGAATATTTACTAGTTACAAAGCTAAAAATGTCTATGTAACTGTAAATATAACTGTGTGAAAAAAACAAGCAGAATTCTTTTTTTACTATAAATAAGTCACTAATCATCACCAGAACTAAACTTTAATGTGAACAAAATTACATTCAAGCTATTAAAATTGCCCAAATTGAAAGATTTAGTATTATATAAATTTAAAATAAACTTAATTTATGGAATTCATTTTTGCTACATTTAAATTAAATGTTTCAGAAGAAGTCTCTTAGTTAATACATAAAACATATTTTTCTTCACAACGTATCCAGTAAAAAAAATTAACTATACTTTGAAATTTATATAATGATATACCTCATAAATAAGCTATTCCACTGAAATCAACCTCAGCATTTTGTCTCATCTTTAATACTTCGAAGTTCTTTGGCAAAAAATTCATTAAGTCTATTGTATGTAGAATAAATTATTTATCGCACATAAAAAATTCAAACTAATATTCGTTTGAAATAAGTACATTGTTAGATTAAATTGAATGAAAATGGCTTTTATCCTATAAAAGATGAATGGATAGCAAAATGCTGGCTGGAAAAACTACTATGATTCCTAACCAAAAAACAATAACAATATTTAAGCATAAAAATACAATGTTGTTCTGTTCCATATAATTTTTGTGTAAAATATTCCATATACACCAGGAATCTGATTAATCTTGTTTTAAATTTATCTAAGAAATAAGCAAGCATTATTCTCTCTACTAACAATTTTTTCAACTGCAATGATTCCTTGTTGTGGGCCCACTTTATTAAATACCATATCTCTAATAAAAAATGCAAGATACAGCCTCATAAATTTTGAATCGAAAACATCCTTTGGCTCAATCCAATCGATGTCAGCCGAGGCAAAGACAGGAAATACAATTGGAGAGCGCTCCCTAACAAGATTGTTCGAAAAAGCATATTGGCATCAGCATCATCTCCATATTTCAAATGTAACGTTCTGCTCTACCCATAGATAATGACCTCAAACAATGAAAGGGGAACAATTTCCTATCCACCCTAAGGCACGACTTATGTCAATGGGGAAGTTGAGGTGACATCTGAATCGAAATATGAATATTTCTGTTTCTGACGTTCTTTTCCTCCTCTGTTATTTTTTCTGTTCCCTTATGCTGAAACGGGGTGGTAATGATGTTATTGTTTATTTTGCCGCACAATAAGGAAAGAACAAAGAAAATAAAACATTATAGAATGTAACGGTCGATATACACTCAATTGGCAACACCTTAAAGCAACGTCCCTAAAATGAGGGATGAAAGTTATTGAATATTTACTTTCAAACCTGTCAATGCGGTTTGAATTTTGAAGCGAGAAACAGAACAAGATGCAAAAATGTTCTATTCTTCTCTGTTTATTGAAGCTCTCTAAGAATATGCCTTTTTGTAGCGTTCTGTTCATTCTATTTATTTTAGTTTGAATTTGAATATGTCTTTCTATATAATACTTTTTCCAAGGAATATATCGATTCCAATTTTACGTCAGTATAATTCCAAATTTTAAAAGATAATGATAATAGCAGATATGAATTTCGAAGACTAATTTTAACTATTTCAAAACTAGTCTTATATCGTTTTGATACAGAAGAAAAAATGTCTTTATATTTAAATACGTTCATGTTTTTTCTTAACATTGTGAAATAATTTACCATACAACGTCCTTAAAATGTTGAAATAACTTATAAATGCTCAATTTTTTATTTAAACAAATATCATTAAATTAAAATTTAATATTGCAATGTGGAAGACGAAATTAGAAGCATTTCATGGAACAAAAAATTTATTTCAAAATTGCATTACAGTCTGAAATTAGTGTCCATTACGATAAACTAAATATGCTAGATTTAAACGTCATGAACAACTTTAAATAACAGAAAAATAATATATATGTATAGTTTAAGCAATGAACAAAACTTTTTATTGCATTTTATTAAGTAAAACTAAAGCAGCTAAGTGATAAAAACGTGTATGTTCACTTCATTTTCTTTAGCTAAGAAAACTGAATTTGTAGCACATAAATAATGCAACTCGGATACCTCAGAATAAAATGAGAATTTCGGTAATATTGGTTACAATAAATAAATACAGATTGTAATAATTTCGGCTTCCACAAACAAAAAGTAAATATAATAATATAGGCTGCTACTAATATTTAGAGGAACCACTTATGGAATTTTTTGATGATAGACGCACAATGACTGGGCATTGATAGAATTAGTTTTCGGATATATAAAACGGATATTCCACAGAATATTGCAAGCTGCAAACCTCTTTCTCATAGCAACAACCAACGCTTTGTGCGACATCAATCATCATAAGAAAACATTTAAACTGAAAATCTCATAAGAATATACTATCACGATATATTCACTCATGTTTAACTAGTGTCCTGCTTGTAAATTTCATATTTCAGTTTTAGTGTCAATCAACATTATGAAATAGAACAAATTACCTTACAGCTCTACATTTAGAGACGCATAACGATTCCAATGCTTATGTTGATAGAAAAAATTGAAAACTGTTGTAGCTACATTAAATTAGTAAAATTTTCTATTTTCTTCTTTATGAAAGAGTAATCAAACAAATGCTTAATCGGATACTTTTTTATCTTTGTTCTTGAAAGGAAGTTTTCGCTTATTTCTTTCGATGTAAAGTTTATGCATAATTTTTTGCTGAATTGTTCTCAGCAGTATTTTTAGAATATTCAAGACGTTTTACTTGTCTATGTTGCAAAAAAGAATAGTTCATATACAAGATTACAAACAGTAAAGTTTCAAAATTACTATCAAACAATCTTTCCTTGAATTTAATATGGAAGTACAAAACAATTATTTCCAGTATACTAAGTACACAAATGTAATGTGTTTTCTGAATTGAAAGCTTTAATAATCTTTATGTTTTGATATATTTGATTGCTGTCTTTGTGGTTTAATTTAAAGGAGTTGGATTAACGTTGATTATTTAAAACAATCAGTTGTAAAACTAAGTACATATATATTATTCATAAAAAAGTAACATTCGTAAATATATTAATTATAAATACAGAAATCTTTGTAAGAAAAGATGAAAGAAATTTAACAACGAAAACACTCAAACATAAGATTTAATTGCTGAGTTAAGTATGTTTCATATTGAAAAAGTTTTGGGATGCTTAAACAGAATAATTTTTCTTTTTTTCAAAATTTTTTCTCCTCCTTTCGTAGCTAAGATTTTGTGGATAATAATAATCCATTTTATTAGTGCTTAATAACTGTAGTCAAAAACATTTTGAAAAAAAGGATAACAGTAATAATTTTATACAATGGTTAAAAGACATTCTGGAAAACAACTAACATGGTGTTAAATTTTGAATTGAAATATTTGGGCTTTTCTGCTATCTTTTGAGGTGTGTGTCTTTTCAATTCTGGGTCATTTTATCTTTCTCATCTCATCAAAGTAAACATTAACATGATGCATGTCATCTAGAAATATATAAAAGTAAAAATTGGATAAAAGGAAACTTGGCAACTAAACAGAGATTTGTTACGAGAAAAAAGCAAAAGATCCGAAAACTGGATATATGTGAATTACTCTGGATTATTTACGTCATTTTTTAAATACTTCCAAAGATAGCTTATACTGTTAGACAACACTTAGCCATATGTTTAATATTTTTCTATGGTATCATTACGGATATATTAACCATATATAACTTATTGTTAAGGTAATAATGATCCCATTTCAGCGAATGATTTTTGAAATTCCTTTGTAAAAGGTTTGGGGAAAATAGGAAATAATAAAATAATTAAATAAATCTTGTCAATATTTATTGATGTTTTTCAATTTTTATTGAAGTTTTCCATCTAATACTTACTTTCTGCAATGTGCATTTATTTATGAATTTTTAGATAGGCATATTCAGATTGTCAAATTATTAAGAAACTTAATTTACAGGCAAAATTTAACACTTTGAAATGATACGGGCATGTAATTTGCAGACAATTTAACGAGATTAACCCATAAATTGTGAACACTAAATGCTTTGTAAGAAAATTTGTCTTCGAAAAATAATGCATGAGAAAAAATTAAAAAAAATGTATTCATGTAATTGATTTTTTTAACTTATAAATTAAACACGTCTTAGAGATATTCATTTAGAAGTCATCAAATTTCATTCTCTAAGGAAACAATGGCGAATGCAAAATGTATATTTCTGAATGAAAGAAAATTAATTAAAAATATTTATAAATTTTCTACTTACAAAATTATATACACATAATTTAAAATAAATATCATTGTGCAAAGTATTATTCTACATTTTAACAAAAGTTATGAATGTATATGCAATGAAAGAAGAGCTCTTTCTAAAACATTCCTCTAAGCAAAAATTTTTCAAAATTCAGCTCACCAAAAATTCAGAATGCTATTTTTAAAGCTTTTGTGCATGTTTCGAAATTTATTTATTACATTCCAAATTTATCATGAAAACTATCTTTTATAAACGGAAATTTATACTTATCTAATATCATTTTCACATTTAAATAAACTCACCGTATACAACAATGCATATATTCTACAATACATTCTTGAACTTCAAAACATTGTCTGCTTTACTTCTTACTCCATTTATCGATGTGCGATGTGTGCTGTTTCATTCTTTTATTTAAAGTTCACTAATTTTAAAGCATAATCAAGGTCCAATTGCTTTTGAATAATCACAATAGAAACCCAGAATTTTAAAATGCATAAAGAAAACGACCGTGTTCTTGCATAGACTATTGTTTTCCTCTAGGATGAAAGACTCTTGAAAGCAATATTTCTGACTGCATTCGTAAGTAATGTTTTCTATGAAGAATAGGAGTTTCCGCCTCAATGGCTTTTAAAGGTACTACTAATACACAAGGGAGATGATAGAATATTTAAATGAAGGAGTAAGGAATGGCTTGGGTCAGGAAACATGTATAATGGCTTTCTAAATATAGTGTGATGCTGAGTTTTTGTAATTTACACACTTCATGTACCTATTTAATTAAGTGGTTAGGGCAATGTTTCTCAAACTGTGAAGCGCACCCCCTAGAGGGTGTGGTAAACCTACGAGAGAGACGTGAGCCTATTGAAAAGTCGAAAACAAAAGATTATTTGAAAAAAAATTATTCATTTACTGAAAGAAACAAATAAAATACATTCTGACATAATAAGAAATAAAATACACATTTACACTGATGTAACACACTTATAAATATATCAATACTGAGCAATGTATTTTCTAATTATTTTAACAATACTAAGTTAAGAGAAAGTTTAATAACTACAGTGACCACATGGGCTTGTCATGTATAAAATTATATGCAGAAATTAACACTTACCTTGATAATTTGTACAGTTCATAATTAATTCCTTAAATTAAAATTATGCGATTTGCTCCTCTATGCCATGTTTAATACGTTGGCGAGCGTATGTGGTGTATTTGGAGGGAGAATAATAAGTAATCAAATCTTCTGAAATAAGTAAATACTTCGCAAACACTGTCAAGGTCGTATTGCAAGGTATTGCATTTCAAAGCCTACTGAATAATTTGATGGAATATGTTTATAGAAAAGATCGTACTTCGGAAAAACGTATATATACGTCTGGGGCAAGGAATGGACTGGCTGTGTGATCCGTTTGTATACGCCAGCACACATGCCAATGAGGGAATTTTGAACTCCATGGTATTGTTGAAGAAACCTGCACGAATGCAAAGTTCCCCTTTTACCGGAATTGCTGCCGGTAAAAGTGGTTCCTGTTCGGTTCCTGTATGATTTTTGATTGCGGTGCGTAATCACCTCCATGCTACATGACCCGAATGGTGGATACTTTGCTTGGCTTCCATGCTTACCTGACCTTAAATCCTTGGATGTTTTTCTTCTGGGGCCACCTGAAATCTGTGTGTGAGATGCCGGCATCTACAGTGGGGGATGTCAGCTGACATCGCCAGCACACAGGATTTGTTTGAACGCATCCGACATCCTTCGTCCGTTGGTTTTGGCTGTACCATGACCTACGTGGTTACAATTTTAAACGATTCCTGTAACAATCATTTGTCGTCGCATTACTGGTGTCAAGCTGTGATGCATTGTTCATATTCTAATCATGCTTTACGTCTTATAAATGTATTACTTCTTATTGTCCATATTTATTCCATTTGAAATCACAACCTTCATAACTGTTTTTGAGAACTACCCTAGCTAAACGTGGCTAGCGACCCCATGTTCTAAGGTGATTTGTCGTTCCTATGCTGCCTGCTATCACTCCTCTGAATTTTCCGGTAGTATTCCGCAAATTTCTGTATACGACAGTAGCATTCTAAAAGAAATTTTTTCATCTAGTACATGTATCACAAGACGAAGATTAAGTCCTGGACTTCAATGGATAGATGTAGTAAAAGAAATTTGGTGCTTAAAGCTAAGTGTTGAAAGAACTTGGCTGCCAACAGAGGTGGTTGGAAACGTCTAGTTCAGAAAGCATTGGTCAATCCTGGGCTTTTTAGCCATGAATGTAGATCAAACATGAACCAATGAGAAGAAATCCGTGATATAAGCTACTATATATCTGTTGTAATTTTTTTTTCAAAAAATGTATTGAAAGTATAAATTTAATTGCTGGTATTATTTGACTGAAATATGATACCATTTTTTAAAAAAATCATTTAAGCAAATAACTTTTAAAACTAATTGTAAGTGATTTAAAAGTAAATTTTTAGGTTAATTAAAAGCAGAGTTCATTTAAAAAGAAAATCTATTGTTATTATTTTAAAAGCCTTTGAACTTAACGGAATATAAGAACACAAACATTGTACAAATAAATTGAAATACTCATTACAATTCCAATAATTTCAAATTTATAAGTTTTAATGCAATCAATTTATTTTCAATGAATTATGTGAAATTTCTTTATTCTCAAATAATATTACACCTAAAGATTGGTACTGTATTAGAATTCAAATCTATTGTTATTGAAAAGTTTAAAATCTAATAACTTATTATTCGGAATACTTTAGCATCATATTTATTTACATCTGCGAACTTTGATGATATAATTGCAAAAGCTTCTTCATATTAATACTTAATTTTACTTAATTTTTTTATATAACAATCATTTTTTTAACATTCATTATTTTAATTTGTTATACATTTTATAGCCATTAATTCCTTTAAAAAGTTGGAATGAAATTTATTTACATACCAGAATTATTTTTTTAACTTTTGTTCAGTTTGATAATGAGTGTGTGATAAGATATATTTACTTGTAACTTCAATTACATTCAAGAAACTCTCTTTTTAAAACTTAAATATCTCAAGTAATATGTAAACACTTATAAAATTTATTTCATTTTCAACTATAGTTTTCATTATTTTCTAAAAAGAATATTTTCAACTAGTTTTTCATTATTTTCTATAAATAGCATTTTCAACTATAGTTCTCATTATTTTCTATATAGAAAAGTCCCATTATTATAAATGTTTCGAGAAACTGTCAAATCTTGAAATGAAATTCAAGCACAATAGTAACTTTCAAACAGCCCTCCTTAAAAAATGCTATTCCGAGATTCAAATCCTAAAAGGTAAAACATCTCTAAAAAAATGAAATCAACAGAAATTTTCCATTTGAAGCAATCCATTCAATGAACTCTCCAAGGCCAAAGGAAAATATTTACTTTTAAAATCGTAACAAATCTCTAGAGTATGCATTCAACTTTTCTTCTATCTCTTCTTATAAGCGGATGAGTGATTTTAATTGAAATATTTTTATCCCTTCCCCAATTCTACTTTTTTAGAAGGAGAAGTTTGTTCTTCGATGCACTATTGCTTTCCAAATAAGTTATAAAAGAACTTATATGTACATTGCCGTACATTTTGTTTCAATGTAGAAGACAAATATGTAATATAATCGTCCTTATTTCATATATAACAGCATTCAGATGATACAAAAAATCAATTTAAAGTACAATATTTGAGAAATGTTTCATTTTGTTTTAAAGGCTTGCTTGAAACAATGATTCGGCTCTAAAGTATCATTCAATAAAATATGATTCAATAACATTTTATATCTGTACACACAGAAAATAATACTTCATTCTTGTGTTTTTCAACAGAATATTTACAGCATATATTCAGATGAAACTTAAAAATTTACGTAGTACATTTCCTTTATTGAGATATAGAAACGAAATTTGCATACAAATTTAATGAGACAGGAAAGAAATAAAAATCTATGTGCTATTTTAACTCCTTTACCTTTATTATATATGTAAGTACGTATAACCTCTGTAACAATTCAAAATATATATATACATTTTTTAAATATTGAAGCATTGATTTAAATTTTAGACTGCCAGTTGGAACACATTGTTTAGCCATCAATTTTTAGAATTAAAGAACAGAGATAAAAGTCTAAGTATTAATAGAAAACACAATTTTTATGAAAAAAGGGATTTGAAATAAGTTGATACTTAATGAAATGGACTTTGAAACAAATTTTTGCTAAAAAATATTATGTTCGTTAAATTAAAAAATTGAAATTTACATGACATAAAATTACATTTAATTATTGTTTGAAAAATCAACACTTTTTAAGAATGAATATTTTATAATAATCTTTCGTTGTATTATCAAATATTTTTCATAAACGATTTTTAAAGCTTAAAACACTTTAATGAGTCAATATGATACACTGAAAATTAAACTTAAAACATCATATTTTTCGTTTCAAATTTTTGATCATCTGAAACATCATTTTGAAACATCAGTGTCTAAAAATAAAATTTTAAAAAGTTCAAATAAAATAGTATTGAAATTAAACTTTACTGGAATGAAATGGAATATTTATACAAATATTATATTTTAATGAATATATTTGAGTATGCTTTATATCGTCTTCAAAATTATATAACTGAGTTATGCTGTATTATTTTGTTATTTTGAGGTATATAAAGTACATTTCCTCAATTTTTTTAAAATTAAAGTATATTTTGTATTTTTAAAATGCAATGTGAATTTTGTTTTATAAGTAATATCATTTAAAAAAATTCCAGATTTTAAATCTGAGCGCATTTTTGCTTAACTAAATTGAACTATATATATTTTGATACTACTAAGGAATTGATAATTGTGTATCACAATTAAGTGAACCAAATTACTGCTTTATTAAAATAAGGATTTCATGGACCACCCAAATTTAACACAGGCAGAGTTACTTTCCTATTCTTGTTTAAGACTTGCATCCAATAAAAATTCATTAAGTATTTTAATTTCCATTCAAGTGCATAAAACATTTAAAGAGTCTAGGTGGACATAAACGGGAAGTCTATAGCTATACAGACTTATAAAAAAATCACAGTAACTGATATATGACTCGATGAAAAACTTGATCCTATTGAAACGTCTGCCTCGAACTTCGAAATTTCACCAGTGTTCTTCCATAATAATTGCTTGTGTTTTAAAAAACTAAATAAAAATTCTTGCTTAAGATACAAGCATAAAAAGGGCAATGAACTTTTAAGTTTTTATGATCAAATAATTATGTGTTGCATTTGGATTCATTTTGACCCAATGAGAAAAACACCTTCCTTCTTTTTTCACCTCGCCTATAGAAATTTGAGAAAATTTCTATCTTTTTTAATAAATATTAATGAATGGAATAAAGTAATTTATCATTAAAATATATTTGATAGTATGGTATAAAAACTAAATAATTGCTCAAAAAATTCATATATTTATATATTTCGTGTACCAAATTATACTTCACTGATGAGATAGAACACAATTTAAACAGATATTTATTTTTTTATGTGCGGTGTAACAATTCTTATTAAACTAATTACGAATATGTCATCGTAATATAATATTTTGTGTAACTTTGAATTCAGAAAGCGTGTTTGTAGACTTTTAACTATAAGAGGAAATATACGAAATTCAACACTAAAATATTTGAAAATTATAGCATTATACATTTATATTTGTATTTCAATGGTTAATATTTATTTTAAGAAAATAATATATTAATGATGATCAACAGATGATTTTATATTTAAATTTGCAAATTTTTAATACATATTCTTCAAAATACATTAAAGGCAGTATGATTGATTGATAAAAAATAAGGAAAATAAATATTTGTTTCGTGAAATGAAGAGTAAAGGGTTAGACATATATTTTTGGCGCTATAACTATTTTTTAACGATTTTGTACAGTATGTGATACAAATAATGATAGTACTAAATAGATGTTTGTGTCTGTTAATGAAATATAATGTTTAATAAGTAATGCATACATCATATTAAAACTAAAAGAAAATTCGATATTTATTTAAGAATTTATTTTACAATCAATGTATGTGTGTGTGTATTAGACATGGAAAATTATTGATAAAAAATGTTGAAATAATACTGCTTAACGAAATTTAGAAATTGCTGAAAACAGATTTTCTATATTTTATTTAAGACAAATAACAAAAAAAAAAATAATAAGTACCAAGCATTTATTAGAATATTCAGTTCCAAAGGGCAAAATAAATCTCGAAGATATATATGCTGTTGTTTTCTGTAAAAGGAAGTGCCACCTACAGTAACAATGCAACACATTGCACAATTAGTTAGTAACTCCCTTCATTTTGTATCTAGTGAAGTAGCTCCAACAAACTAAAGATAAGGTTAATTTATAAAAGGCTTTTGGGATTTACAGCACAAACATCTTCGCTTTAAGCAGTAAGTCGCTTCGTTAACGGGGCAAACAGTCGTCGAGAAATGTGCCCTAGCGTGAACCCTCTGCTAGTTTAACTCTAGAATTATTCTCGACGTTAATTGAAGCTTAAATTTCAACTTCCATCTTAATTTAAAAAGTTTTCGAGCCAAGTGAGTTATACGATAGGTAGGTAGACTGGATTAAATGTTGATAACGTTGGACGTTTGTTAAGATAGTAGAATTGTGTATTTGAATGAATGTATCTCTGACTCGTGAAGGATATGAGATGAAAAGATATATTTTGAATTTCATTGACTTTTAAAATTTAAAATTGTAATTATAAAAACGGAAATATGTTATAAATGGCCGTTCTGAATACATTTATAAAGA
Organism: Trichonephila clavata; assembly: GCA_019973975.1. Taxonomy (NCBI): domain Eukaryota; kingdom Metazoa; phylum Arthropoda; class Arachnida; order Araneae; family Nephilidae; genus Trichonephila; species Trichonephila clavata. Next base: position 41,351 of record BMAO01007736.1, on the reverse strand, counting down.
AAGGGGACAGTCATCACGCACGATAGTGTACAATCAAACAATCCTTTTTAAAATAAATAAAACGCTTGGATGCAATGTAAACATGCTATAATAACAAAATGATATTTTGACATAAATCCCTTAAATTCTTTAGATTTTTTAGCTGTAAAAATACTTAATTTAAGAGAAAAAATTTAAAAGTTTGGTTTTGACATAAAATACTTGAAATTTGATCAATATTCAGGCTAAATATGCATAAATAAAAATCAATACTTGAAAATGGGTTCAAGTGTAGTATAGAGGGGGGGGAGGCCTTGGTGATGTCAAATTTTTTGGCGACCAAAATCGATCGCCAAGCTACTTAGCACTACTTACACTTAGCGATAAATGTCCGGAAGCCAGAATGAATTCGTTATCTCACCATAATATCTATATAAAAAATCCCCAAATACAAACACAAATTGGCAAATCTAAAGGCCCCCCCCATACTACACTTGAGCCAAAAAAAAGTAATCAACAATGAACATAAAGACTATATTAACACAATCCCTTGGATATTCTTTTCTTTGGTAATGGATATAAACTTCAATGAGTTTTGAGAAAAATAAAATTAAACAAAGATAAATTCATAGTAGGGATAGTAAATATTTTTATCCCAGTGGCTTTGCAAAGCAAACAATTCAAGAATTCATTTGTAATATAATTAAAAATGAAATAAAGGTAAATTTCATTTTTTATACATATTCGAGTATATTATAAATCATACCCATATAAATAGATGCATAACGTTCTTTATTAATTTTCTTAATAGACTTATAAAAAATTCCTAGTGTTCTTTTTTTAAAAAAAACAGCAGTTTTTCTTGCTATTTACATCTAATTTTATGCCTGTAGTGACTCTATCTTTTATATTTATCTTTAATAATTACATGAACTATGTTTTCCAGGAATTAAATACTTTAATGATCAATTTCAAGGACAGTGTCCGAGATGATTGTATTATATTCTATTTACTTTAAAATCATTTTCTAAAAGAAATTTAGTTTCCTTTATTAATTTTATTGTTTTTCTTTCTTATTATCAACTGTTAGAGATAAAACTATTGAAGTATCTCAAATATTTGAAAGTTATTTTTAAATCTTAAATAATTTATTTCCAGTTCATGGAACTGATTCCAGATTGAAATAAAGATCCAGTATTATTATTCAGAGCATATCAAGAAATCTACGAAGCTTAATCATTTATTTATAAGTATTTTCTACAATTGACAGAAAAACAAAGATTTTATCTAATTCAAAATTCCTTATTCTTTCAAAGGTATTTAAATACTTCACTTCGTTAGTTATTAATTCAAGCAATTTATAAAAATATTCTTAAATGTAAAAAGTCTTCAATTTATTATGACGACATTTGGTATCTTCTTAAGGGTTTAAAATTTTTTATATTATTTAAGTAATTTGTTAATTTTATTTATCATTTCAGTAAAATATTTTTTTTAATTCTACATAAATAATTTATAAAACTAAGAATATTTCTACAAAAACGTATTTTTACATAATGTACTAATGTTTCTTCTATTTGAATTATATCCTTTAAAATATATAACTTTTATTTATCTATTTTAATGCTTTACAGTTAACGTTATTGAACTGAATGTAAATCATTATTACTTTAATATGTCAGAGATCCTTCGCTCTATAATGATAATTACTTATTAAATAAAATGTTATTTAAATCTTAAAATGAAATTTTCCTTTAACCACAAATGTTAAGTTTTTTTAAAAAAAATTATCATCATTTATTTAAAACGTATTTTCTTTTTGATTATATTTGTAACGCTTTATTTTGTGCATGCATTTTACTTATTAAACTTTGAAATTCTAGCTCAATTGCATGTAATTTTATTTTATTCATTTTACTTACTGCTCTTTGTTTGTTTTCTTCCTGCATTCTATAGCTTATTTTTAAGATAATCTGATATGTGAATGTAATAAAATTTGGAATAAAAATGTTTTCAAATTACAACTGACATAATCCGGATCTTTCTAGTCTCTAGTTAAATGACAATGACAAATTAATTTCTATTATCTCATAAACAAAATTCTGAATCACATATATGGCACATATTAGTTTTTTTATAAATGTTTTTCATTGAAGTTCATAAATTGTATTTCTTAATTTTCTAAATATTTTAACAATACATGTTTCAGTTCCACATATAATTAATTCTAAAACAAATTGTACAACTTATTTTATCTCTAAATTATTTTAGTGTATTTAAAAGTATTACTGGGTTTTGTCTTATAAAGATATCTTTATGCTTCTGATATTTAATTTTTATAAGGTTTAAACATATGTTTATTATACCCAATATTTTCAATTGATATTCAAAATCTACATGTATGTATAATAAAAGGTAATCTCAGGAAATGTTTACAAATTTAAAGATGATTCTCTAACAATTTTTTTTCTTTCTCTTTTATTTTACTATATTTTGGAAAATTTATCTTCCTTGGGAGTAAAAGTGTGATAAATATTCATCAGATAGATTTACTTGATTATCAAATATTTTATTACTTGTTATTTTAGATAAAAATCTTAATTCAATAATGCTGAGCAATTTTTTCCCTCGTTTAAGCAAAATAAAGTTACATGTGTTTTTCTAAATTATTCACTATAGCTTCATGACTATCATTTCTGTATTTTCATTTCCAAATACATAACTGATATATTATTAAGCTTTTAATTTTTTTAATATTACCTACACGCGAGCACAAGAAATAAGAAAAAAAAACTTTAAAAAATAAATAAAAAAGTTTTTTTAAAGTTTGATCCATTCAAAAGGTTTTCTCATTTTATCACCATTTGTGCATCTATAACAGCAGGATGAATGGCAGATATAAAATATAAAACATGGAATATTTTCCATAATTATAATTTTTTTTATTTATATTTTTTGTTTATAAGCTTATTTGGTAAATCAATGTATGTCTATCTCTTATTGGATCATGTCTATCATCTATCTCTTAGTAATTTTAAAAGTATTATTTAATAAACAGACCCTCATGCTCATCTTGTTTCAAAATTGTCAGCTACTAATTAGTTTATCAATTGCATCATCTCAAAATTGTTTCAAATTTGTTGATGTAAATGTATAAATTTCAGTGTTGAATATATTCACCTCGAGTTTCAATATTTCTTTTTTTTTCTACTCATAAAAATGTGTTGCATTCCCATTTAAATGCTTTTTTTCTCTTTTTTAAACTTTATGATGTGGAAGAATATTTTTTAAATACAGAATTACTTCAACATAAAGAAGAAGCTGCCAATAAATATTATGCAGCTAAAATTAAATTTAACAACTGCAAATCTATATCTGCCTGTGTATCTATCTATCGCTCTCTGTATTATATATATATATATATAAAGGAATCTTTTAATTAGAAATAATGATGATTTTTATATGTAGAGTGTAATGTTTCCTAGACTATTAAAGATTGTATACTATTAAAAGAAAGGATTTAAAAACATTCTAAGTTTTTAAATAAAAAATTCAAATTATATATATCTATGCATTTAGAAATTATTATAGATCCAGTTTGAGATATTTTATGTTGGATAAATTTGGTAGAAATAAATATCAATTAAAATTTCATTTTATTTGGTGAGATGAGGTATAAAAGTTCATATACCATTGCTCTCATATACTCCTGCATATGAAAAATAAAATTATACTTACAAATTATCTTTACAACATCAACTAAAGAAATTTTTCAACACGCGTACATATTCAATAGATTAATTGCTAAAAAATAGTTTTACAAGAGTAAAGTTAATTGGTAAAATATATGGAAATATATACTATCTGAAGATCTAGAAAAGAAAATTTGAAGAGAAAATTAATGTCAATTTAATAGCAGTTAATTATTTTATATATATTTTTTTTTTTATATATATATATATATATTATTTTTATATATATTTATATATTATATATTTTTTTTTTTTTTTTTTTTTTTTATATATATATATATATTACACTCAATACCTCATATAGATTATATTAATTTATAATGTACTCAACAAAAATTATTTGAATGCTAAATGTTATAATAGATAATTGAAGTAATGGAGACAGTAAAGAATTGGATGGTTGTTGCAGTATTATGATTACTGCATGCTGAGGACTGCTTCGTTTAAAATTAGCTTTATATGCATATTATCAAAAATGTTTTTTGAATAACCTCGGGAAAAATAAAAATAATAAAAGTAAATAATAATAATAGCAATGGTAATTGGAAAAATATGTTAGATATTTAAATTTATCTAACACTTTTACAAGAAAATTTAAAAATTTTAATTTTAATAATAAATTAAAGTTATAATCCGGCCTAAAATAAACTTTGTAATAAAATTTATTATTACCTGAAAATGAAATATTTGAAGCTTTTATAACAGAATTTAGTGATATATTTTAATGTTATAATAAAGTAGACTATGTAAAATAATCGTAAAATTTTAGAACATAATGATGTGTGTGAGGTATTAACAGAAAAATTCTAAAGAAATAAAGTATAATACTATTATAACAAAGGGAAATAATTAGTTTTTCGGTCTATCTTATGCTTACACTGATTTTGTCTAGTTTTCTCATATTATAGTGACCATATATTCAGTAAGTACGTATAAGTAGGAGTTTTTAATGAGAAAGAGAAGAACAATTAAAGATGAAAGAAATTAAAATTGAATACCTAAGTATCAAATATTATCTGAAAATTTTGTAAAAGCATTTTTAAAAATTTAATTGGAAAGCTGTATTAAAAATAGCAAAAATTTTCTGAAAAGTTTATGAAAAATAATTTTTAAAACCAGTTAATTGGAAAAGTCTATCAGAATAGTTAATGTTATATCAAGGGATTTCATAAATGAATTTAGACAAAAAGTTTTTTTTTTTTTTGCATGATATATCTATACACATCAAATTTTCTTATAAAAAAATGTAAAGATGAAATTCATTGGAGATTCATATTGGGATTTCAAACATTACCTGAAAAATTTATAAAATAATGTTTAAAGGATTTTGAGATTGGGTTTATGTATATAAATATAAAATTTGTCTGAAGGATTTCTTAAATAATTTGTGGATAGGGCGTATTTTTTGTTTGTTAGACGTAAATATATTTTAAATTAAAAATGTTTCTAAGAATAAACGTAACCATTAATTTATTGTTTCTGATTGTCTATTTTTATCAACTCATTATTTGAAATTTCGATCTATTCTATGTATTCCTACAATATATAACTGTACGATTTATTCTATGATCAAAACATTTAATGACAGCATGATACTTATATAATAAAACTAAAATCTAGAAAAAGAGTTTGTTCTAGTAAGTTTTTCAACTTGATGTATACGTAGTAACTAACTATGAAGATAATTTGAAAATTAATTCGGATTTGAAAGATAATTATTATTATAATTATGTTCTTCACTTGGCGTATGTAGGATTTATATATTTATTATATAATACCTACATATGCCAAATTTATCAAATTTATTTTTTATTTAAATTGTTAACACATGAAGGGAAATAATTGTTCTATTTTGTAATCTCTTTTTATTTTAATTAATCAATATTCCAATACTGATATTCGATTATTTTTAATAACATATAAAGGAAGGAAATTGCTTGCATATCTGCCATAAATATACATTCACTCCAAATCTTCAAAATTTTTATCATCATTGAAGTTTGTTCTCACTACCTCCGAAAAGTGAGGGTAGATCATTCCTTTTTAAAATTTGTTCTTATCCATATCCTATTTAATTTATATGGATGTGTTTTTATCTATGTATGTTAAATATTTAAGATTAAACTAAATATTCCTTTTTTTTTGTTTTAAGAAATAAGAGCTTAAAGGGCTTATTTTCTATATTGAATTATTATGAAACAATTGCTTGTTTTTCTATGAAAATGATCCTATATTTTAACTGAAAATCATTCGTAATTTTAAAAAAACGTTCTAGCACGGTACGATTTATTTAGCCCAAATTTGTTTGATAGAACTTACGAACTATTTGTAAATATGGATATGAAAATTAATATGCACTAAACACTAGAACGACCGAGAGTTGAATTACCCTTAAACGTCCACCGGTGTCGTTTCGACACACAACACAGTGATATAAAACAATTGTAATATCTATATAATTGCAGGATTACTGTTCAGTAAGATTTAGTTTTAAGACTTTTCAATATTATTTCATGTAATTATCACATATTAAGACCCTTTTTAACATAAAAAAACTGACGTTGACATTATGCTTAGCGAAGCTTGTTCGACCACTGCTTTGTCGCAAAATCTTTTGAGTCCCAAATATGCCATGAACGTTACTTTTATGTGGTATCCATTCTGTGCCATCCTTAACGCCATATATATCAGGATTTACTGGAATATTATGAATTTTATTTGCCCTTTCTTCAGATTCTTTGCAGTGACTTTCACTCAATCGTATGTCTTCACCGAAATCTAAATTAAAACAAGACGACTCACAACCGTCTGTGACGTTTGAAACAGTAAAGTTAGCATGATTTGAAATATAATAATTTAGTTTAATTAAGTCACAGCTATTGTTTACATTAATATGCAATTTAGTACTATTAGATGATTTTAGAGTTCCAAAATAGCTTTGTGAGGGATTGATCTTGATGCCCGTTCACTGTGAAGGTTTCGCTTTCAACTCCTGGTATCTCTCACAGCTCCTTTCGGTCTCTGTGGTTGACCATTGTCGGCGTCCTTTTTCTCCCCTCCATCCGGATCGTGGGCGGAATCGGCTTCTACTCGTGTCAAATGTTGCCAGGCTAACTAAGACACGTCCGTTGCAGTATATTGGCGACTGCAGGTGTTTTTGCACATGTGGTGATCAATTCTCCTAAAACTGATCTGCCGGGGAAGGAAAGTCCCAGGTGTTCCAAAAGGGGACGCGCAGATGTCACACCACCCTATTCAGTGTCATAAAGCTCTCTCAACAAAGCAGCAGTTTCATCAGGGCTTACACCTTTTCTAAGAGTCATCATTTCAAGATGTCATTTGACATGTGTCCATCCAGGGTAAACATCCTTAGTCAGTCCCCATTAAAATGTGACCGAGGATATTCCAACTTATTTTGCTATTATTTGAAACCTGTCCTTACGTTCCACCGCGGAAACCTTTTCGACGTTTTTAGCGGGGCGAGAAGTTGGCAGACATCAAGAGCGTTCGCTGTCTTCGACACTTTCCCTGCTTTCTCTAAAACGTCGAAGCCACTAAAACGCTTGCGTTTGTGATAATGTACTACAGCCTTACACATGCTTCAAATTTTCGAAAATCTCCGTAGCATTTTTCCCAAATGAAAACACAACTTTATATTTATTTCCTGCTCACAAACGGAATTTCTTTTAATCGCTGACGACTAAATGCACCCGCCTACAAAATATGATGCCTTGGCAGGCCACCGAACCGCATAGTTAAAAAAAAAACGTTTTTAGAAAAGTTGACGAATGAAATAACACAGAAATGTTATGGTAGCCGCTCTACTGCAAAATTTATCCACGTTAAAGGCGAAGTCCGAGAACTTTCAAATCCTGCCTTGAAATTATTTGCATCAACATTTCATTTATTAAATCTTTAATAATTACGTCGGATCATTTGATTTCAATTGAGTTTTGTGACAGATTTATTATATTTTGCAGAACGTTGATAATTCAAAGAATTTGTCTATTTACATTTTTTTGTTAATACTCATAATTTAATACGAAATTCAACTTATCAACTGAAATCTTGTTTAAAGTCGTGAATCCATCTTTTAAACTTTTACATATCAAAAAGCTAAGCAGACTTTTATTTAAACAGTTTTTTTTCTTTAAACCAGTACGCATTAAGAGGTCCGGCACCTTCCATAGGAGCCCATGTTAAATTTCGTAAGTTTATGTACCTTTTTCTCAGAAACTACTTGCTTTTTATACATGGAATTTTTACAGTAGGTTTGTAACGGGGCTATTCACGATATTTCCGAACTAATCTTCTTGGGAAACTTTGGGGCTAGCATTTATACTAATTCACAGCCTTTTCAGGAAAAACACGAGATAGATATATGTTAATTAGTTCGACTATATAAAGTCTATATATATATATAGGTTTTGTAAATGTAAGGGGAGAAGGAGCCGCCAAGCTGTTACGTAAGTTGTATATCGGAGAATTACTTCATGAACTTAGCGCGCATTTAAAAGGTATAAATTAAAAGGTGTAAATTGTTAGATTGAAGATTTATGATAATAGATTCAGTACCGGCCTGAGGTTAGTTAGTGATTGTTCTCCTTGTCCATTTCGGGTAGTCGGGTTTACTTAGAATTGAGTATTAGGATTAATCGACGTTTTAGGAATCAGTCCTATGTTTCTTCTTATAGTTAAACTTGTGATTGTTTAAGTGTTTGTCAGTACTTGAATAAATATATTTGTTATTATGGCGTTTGTTGGTGATGCTATGTTTCCTTCCACACTTAGAGATGCGCCGGGCGAAGTGAGTGAGGTCCCATGTAGGACCCTGCCACCACAGGTTATATGTACTATAAATAAGACTTTAATGGAGGGTTTTGTCTTTTTACTAAAAATTAAATTAATTATGATTTTTTTTAAATGTCCAATTTTTTCTCCCTAAAATTTAGTTTAAAAAGACGTTATCCAAAACAGTTTGCTAGATATATCTTATCCGCTCCATTAAAATGTGTAAACATGTTGAAAATGTACTTATTGAAAATTTGAGGACCCTACATTAATTAGTTTCTGAGAAAAAGTTACATAAAGAGAAAAATATTGCTATTTGAGAAAACAGGCTTTAAAGTAAAAATTTTTAATTTTTGACGATTTACCTTTTTTAATACTTCCCAGAAGCATATGAAACATTTTCTTTGCCCCTGCTTCTACAAAAGACTCTTCTATAATTTTCTTTTTTTTGATTATTTTTAGCAATCTAGCCTTTTTTTTTTATCTCAAGATGCTTTCGTTAGGCTACACGAATCCTATGTGCATCTAATTTTTTAAAGCATGACACACAATTAAAACCTGGTTCAACACAACAATGTTTTGAAATGATTAATTTTGCTACATGCCTATATTGAATTCTGCATTGCCATATTTACCCCTAATTTTAGAGTTTTTAACTCCACAAACGTAGATTTTGGAATGACTGACCATATGGTATTATTAACTGACTCATTCGGGTTTTGAGTCTTTCCATGTAGACATTTTTTTAAAAAAACCTAGGGTCAGCTAAATCTTTAAAAATTGGCTTAATTTCATTCATGAGGAAAGATGGCACATGGGTATGCTTTTTATGATCATAATGCTTTTCGTTAAATTCAGCTTTTGCTTTCTGAAACTTGCACCATGAATTTGTACCCGAGGAACACAATCCATGTTGAGGGATCTCATTTGTAGACAAAAGATGGAAATAAACTGCCTAGACAGCAGTTCTCATGTTGTGTAAATCATTGAAATTGTTTCTAATGGCCATACCATAATACCTCTGAATTTTTGAAATCAAAATGTCGGTGAGTCGGTTGTGTCCACTTAGGTTTCTTCCATCACTTAATTGTTTTCTTTTTTTTTCTTTTGAGATCCAAAAGACGGGTACCCATACGCTTTTGGATATGCCCAATGCACTCTAATTTTTTCACTTGAGTGTCATACGGATTCACGGCTAGTATTGATGAAAAACCTCACGAATCTCCATCACCCAAATATTTTGTGTAACGAATGCCATAATGAGCTTCGGATCTTTCAAATATCGCCGTTACACTTTTCACTTCCATGCCTTCACTTGTTACACTATAGTTGGCAATGCATGATGGTTCATGAACAGAATTAAATGCAGTTATGCACCAACAATGTTTCGCAAACACTTTAAAGTCAATAACTTTTCCAGTATCGACACTCGTAGCTGTAGCAATACCATTGAGGGACTGGTATCCTCCTTTATGCCATGAAGCATCTAAGGCAACAGTGATGTCACGGCTACCTTCTATTCATGTTGTCTCCTCAACAGAATTTCTCACTGATTTTTTACAGGTTAATTTAGAAGAGTCGAAAAACAATTCTGTATAAGTACGGAATTTTTCAGGTGGAGATGGCTAGTTCTTATGAACTAGCCATCTCCACCTGAAAACAGTCCTGTCCACAGAATGTTTCTACAGCTGAACGACCTCTTCCAATAGATCTGAAAGCAAATACCAATCTGATATTTGAGTGGAAAAGTTTATTTTTATTCTTCAATTTAGTTGACGTATGGAAACCATGTTTTTTGCTCAAAAACTACAACAAAGTTCCATGTAATATACAATTCCAACTCTTTTAGAAACCTCCAATGAGATGGAATGGCCACAGTTTTTACAAACTGCAAAATTCAATAAAGCTTTATTCAATAAATTTAATTCTATTAAAACATTTTTTTCATTACTTCCTTCCATATCTTCATATAAATTATTGTTTGAAATAAGTTTTCGTTTTGAAGCACTTTGAATAACAGTTTGTGTGCTGTCTGGTGTGATAGCTGGAACATTTTGAGCGTTCATTTTTTGAACGCCGACATTTTTGAGTTTTTTAAATATTTTTTTAGATCTCCCCTTAATTTTTGTCGTTAATAAAATACTAATAAATTATTTAATGTAAAACGCGGATTAAACAGGAAAAAAATCTCCATAAATAAATTATAATTCAAGCAAGAATAATCCCATTTAACAACAAACCAAACGAAAAAAAATAACTGTGTTGAGTTTTGTCTTTTCCTTTCTTCACAGAAAATTCGTTTTATATATGTGTAAAACAAAGGTTATACTAATTGTAGAAAAAACAAATCGCGTTGTCATCGAAAAATTAAGCATGATGAAAGACAGGTGCTCCTCGAGGAGCACCTGTCACGCGTCAAGGAAAGTGGCTTCATTTTAAAAAATAAATAAAAATACTTCTAATTATTGTATTTCGATATATCATAAATCATTTTAAGTAAAAATGTTTTAACTTTTCAAAAATATAAAAAAAAAGTCAAAATCGATCATTTTTGAAAAATTTATGTGCCTTAGGGTTTTTTTTTAAAAAAATAATAAAAATTTTTTAATAATGTTCGAAGATTATATCATTTAGTAGATTTGTTCTTCTTCTCATTCAGTTCTCATTCATATATTTCAAGGATTTATATTCAATACAATACTGATTCCAACCTATTTTTAAAGTCAGTTATTGAAAATTTTAAACCCATAAGCAATTTACAAATTCAAAAGTTTTTGACAGAAAAATAAATAACTTTATCCAAACCATTAAAAGTAACAAGAATTAAAATGTTTTTTGTGCACTTGCATAGAAAGTAAATTTATTTTATCAGTTAAATTTCTCGACAGCATTGCAAGTTCTCGCGCGCGCGATCATTTTCTTTCAATCATATATTGGACACGTTACTTATATAGTATACTTAAACTTTAATTATACAATTTCATAAAAGAAATATGTTGTTTCCTTAAATTGAAGGCCAAAATGAAATTATATGGACATCCAATTTATAATCCATGCATTTTAAAATACGTATTTGGGAATTTGTAATACAAAAAAATTGCAAAAAATCTGTGTACAATTATTGTTTTATTTAATTGAAAATAATATGAAAATATGTTTTGGGTAGCATATATACTTTACACCACACATAAGTCAATTATGAAAGTGCAAAAAAGTACCTTAAGTAATTTATGAAGCATTCAAATAAAGGTGAAAAAAAGAAAGGAAGTAGTTCTCCTGAGAAATATGATTAGTTTATGGGGAAAAAATTGCAGTATGTATGTTGAATGTGCGTGTATTGCATGCTTATTAAACTTTTTCTTTTGTAGAAAAAGGTCATGTTCTTGAGTACCTACCTCTATGTGAACATCTCTACTAATATATATTCGTACTTGACTAACTATATAAAGCCATTTTTTAAAAAACTGAATTTTAAATTTCTGTATATTTACCGACATTTTGCAAATAATGCAATACCTTAGGGGAAAATACAAACTTAGAAATGAATTTTTGCTTAAGTAAAAATTAAAGGAAAATATCCATAAACATACAAAATCAATGCAAAATTACTCATTTTTCAAAATGTACAATGAACATGATGCTGAAAAACATATTAAAAAACGATAATGTTGTAAAACAACAGAAGCAGCTTATTTCATTGGTTCAGAATTATATATCCGAAGATCATGCACTACTCTTCATGTGAGTGAGTGAGTAAATGAGTGAATAGTAACGTCACCCCCGATCCAGCTACTCGAGAGTTTTTAGCGATTTTAACCTCTTAATTTTGAACCATGGTCAAGTGACGCTCTTCCCATGGATACATTTATGGACATTGAACAAAGTGATAGAAAATCAGTAAGGAAATATTATTTCTAGATATAAATCAGAAAAAAGGATATAATAAAACTTTAATTGAATAAATAACTTCAATTCCTGATACTCAAAACAAAAGTTCCTGAGTTTATCTTCATATTGAAAATCCACTGTATTTACACTTCCCTCGACCATTTTGACTGAAATAGGAACAATAATTTCTCCGGGCGTTATTATTCGTACTTGAATTCAAATCCTTAGAAGAGAATTCATTCAGAATAAAAGATAAGGGATGATAAATAACATTCAGATTCTTATCAGCCAATTCCCTGAAGAATTAATTATTTACACTTAAAACGAATGATTTGCATATGTCCCAGGAATAGATAGATGTATTTTATGAACTAAAATGTATGTGTTGTTGCTATGTTACAAGAGTAACTGTTTGAATTTTCCAGATTAACTTCAAAATTATGAACTAATGCAGTAGAAGAAATCAATTGTGTTCATAAGAGCAATGGTTAAAAAGTAAAATATTATTTTGCATTTTCTTCTTAAGTTGTATGTTGAAATGAATAAACATCTTTATGTAGCAAATCGATATAACATATGTTTGTTTAATTAGATTAAAATAATTTATTTTTTCAAAGTGTTTTCTCACATGCTGTCATTCTATGTTTTACTGACAACTACATGTTTTTTTATAACTACATGTTTTCAGAAAGATGAATTTGAAACCCACTTAAGATTACTAAAATGAATGTTGAAAAATTTTCTTTTCGATAATATATGTGAAAAAAAGAACGTTTATAATAAGTTTGCTCATAACCAAAATTTTAATTTGATAGAAAACATATTTTTTTGTGTTTATTTGACAAAATACGTGCATACACCCATAAAACAGCAATTATCGCATACGGATAATTTTAAAGGGATATCTATATATATTTCTTTACAAAAAGTAAGTTTCTATTTTGAAGGAACCATACAATTGTGAATTGCTATTTTTACAAATGAATATACCGCGATTTCCTAATTAAAGTATTAAATCTAATAACAATATTAAGTTTTGATGAATTAAATTAGCGTTCTTAAATTGGTTATAACAAATGCTGTTATATTGAATGAATAAATATTTATCATCTTCAGTTGATAAAAATTTTTAGGCTCCTCCCCCCTGAATTGATGCGTCATCAAGTCGACTAATACTATAAAGCAGTGTTTCTCAAACTTTCAATATTTGTCATACAATTTTCAATTATAATTTCCTCGTGCTCTTATCTCTACAATAACAATGTATCAAATGCAATAATAATGTATTTTGACACTAAAATTATAAATCGAACTTAATTTTAAATCGTACAAATTATCATGATGAGTATTAAATTTTGTATGTGTTACTTTTAAGTAATGCACATTTTAAGTAATACTTTTATGTTATTTTTCGTTCTAATTTTTAAATTGGAACATATTTCACACACAGTGTAATTTTTTAACTAAAGAAGATACCAAGGCTACCTGGAGTCTTCGTTCAGAAGGGCTGTCAACATCCGAAGAAGAAATCTTCAGAGATTTCGCGTCAAGTGGCTAAATCAAAAGGCAACTTGTGTCGGATCTATACGGTTTCCACTAACCTCCTAAATATTTCCTTAAAGTATGTTATTTATTTCAACCAATCTCCACCGAGAGCCAGAGCGTGATTAATGCAAATGAGATATATAAGTTCGGGTTTCGCGAGTTAACAAAAACAGTAAAGTGAAGAGTTAGAAGAATGTAGTCAAATGAATTGAAGCATCGGTAGATCAACACGCAGTTGTTGACAGTAGTAGATTGCAGTTACGTGACGAGCTACGCCGGGGAGCAGTAGATTGAAATTTGAAAAGATCCGTAGTACCGAGTGTGGATCCTGCTCCATTATCCGATCCAGCCAGTAAGGCATTCATCATCACATCGGAACAACCGATGTTAAAAGGATAAGGTTAGTGATTTAGAATATTGTGAATACGTGTACGTGTTTTAGCTGTAATTGTACGTGTTTGATCTTTGGTGGATTCAGTCGCGATTCCGTAGTTCCGCTGATAGTAACTCCTTCTCATACTCCACTGTATTTTATTTCTCTTAAATTAGAGTTGTGCAATTATATCCTTCTGTGATTAATAAGCATCAATAAATATAGTGATTTGCAACTATGTATCTTTATTATTCAGATCCGCCTACACGTCCAGAAACATTTAATGGTAGACGGGGAGATGATAATCTGAGGCGAGGGTATAATTCACGACAAACTTAGTAATAACTCACTCTTTGAATTTTGAGCAAAGATGGAAGATGAATTTTCTACACTGAAAACAAAAGTATTCCGTATATCTTTTCTATTTTCAATTCTAGTAATTATTAAACTCAATTTAGTTTTGATAAAGTAATTATGAAATACTTTGTGTGGTTCTGATACATTTATAAGTATACTAGCCGTTACCCAACCGCTTCGCTGGGTATTTCATGATGTTTAATAAATTTATGCTGTTTATATAGATATAAATTATTGACATATAAATCCTAGCATTAATAATTAGATTGTATTGAAAAATATATATACACCTGTAACTGCCGCCTCTTGATAAAAAAAAGGGCAGAACTCATCTAATTTGTATTTTCTAAAAATCTCTAAAATTGAAGTATAGAGTAATGTTTGTTCTTTCGTAACCCTATAACCGAGTGGATTCCCGCAAAACCAATTATCGGTGGATCTCTACACCGTAAATTGAAGATGGAAGCCAAATTTAAATCTAAATCTAACAGAAAAACGAAAGTTTTATCAATATCCCTTAATCCCGTTGATAGCCGTTTTCCAAAATAACCGCTCTCAGCGAATTTCAATTCAACAAAAGAAAAATGCATACCAAATTTCATTATTATAGTCCTTGAAGTTCAAAAAGAGGAATTTTTTTTGTCAATACATCCCAGTAACCCTCTGCATCCCCCAGGAGTTGATTTCCGTAAAATATATTCTTAGTGGATCCCTATTCAACAAAAGAAACATGCCTAACAAATTTCAAGTATACGGGTCTAACAATTAAAAACTGGAATTTTTTTCTACAACTCCTCTTGACCCCTCGCAACCCTCCTTTAGGGTCAATTTTCTTTTTACTCTTTGTTAGAGGAACTCTATTCCATGAAAGGAACATGCCTACCAATTTTCAAGCCGGAAGTTCTAATAGTTTAAAAATGGAAATATTTTTCGATTACGTCCCTTAATCTCCCGAAATTAAACTTAGTAGTTGATATTCGCGAAACTCATTTTGTAGCGGTTCTCTACTTTATGAAAGGAATCTGCTTATCAAATTTCAAGACTGTACGTCTAATAGTTTAAAAATGGGGATAATTATCTATAACGCCACTTGAGCCCCGCAACGCCACTTGGGGGTCTGTTTTCACAAAACCCATTTTGTAGGGTATCTTTGATCTATGAAAGGATTATGATTATCATACTTCAAGACTGTACATCCAGTAGTTCAAAAATGGAAATAATTATCAATAACGCCCTTAAGCCCGCAACACCACTTGGGGTCGATTTTCACGAAACCCATTTTATAGTGTATCTCTAACCTATGAGAGAAATCTGCTTACCAAATTTCAAGACTCTGCGTCTAATAGTTTAAAAACAGAAATAATTATTTATATCTGCCCTTAACACCCCTTAGTGGTCAATTTTTCCAAGACCCATTTTGTAGTGTATATTTTATCCATGAAAGAAACATTCCTACCAATTTTCAAGCAGGCAGGTCAAGTAGTTTAAAAACGAAGATAATTATCTATTACGCCCCGTAATCCCCTCAACGCCACTTGTCTCTTAATCCCCCGCAACGCCATGGGTCTGTTTTCACATAACCCATCTTATAGCTGGTCTCTACTCTATGAAAGAAATCTATTTGTCAAATATAAAGACTGTACGTCTAATAGTTTAAAAAATGGAAATAATTATCTATAACGCCCTTTAAGTCCCGCAACGCCACTTGGGTTGAAATTTTCACGAAACCCATTTTGTAGCAGATCTCTACCCTATGAGAGGAATGTGCTTACTAAGTTTCAAGACTGTACGTCTAATAGTTTAAAAATCGGAAATTATAACGCCCCTTATCCACCCTCCGCAATACCCCTTGGGGGTCAATTTTCCCAAAATCCATTTTGAAGCGGATATTTACTCTATGAAAGAAACTTGCCTATTAATTTTTAAGCAGGTAGGGGAAGTAGTTTAAAAACGGATATATTTATGTATTACGCGTCTTAATCCCCGCAACGCCACTTAGAAATCTGTTTTCACAAAACCCGTTTTGTAACTGATATGTATTCTACGAAAGGAATATTTGTTTATCAAATTTCAAGACAGTGCGTCAAATAGTTTAAAAATGGAAATAATCATATATAACGCCCTCTAAGCCCCCGCAATGCCACTTGGGGGTCGATTTTCTCCAAACTCATTTTGTAGCGGATCTCCACTCTATGAAAGGAATCTGCTTACCCAATGTTAAGATTGTACATAGAGTAGTTTAAACATGGAAACAATTATTTATAACGCCCCTTAACCCCCGTAACGCTCCTTACGTTTGGAATTTCGGAAAATCCGTTCTTAGCGGATGTCTACTCTATGAAAGGAACATGTCTACCAAATTTCAAGTCTGTAGGTTGAACAGTTCCGGAGATTTCGTGATTAGTCAGTCAGTGAGTGAATCGCTTTTCTCCTTTATATATATAGATTCTATCAGTGTAAATGTGCATTTTATTTTTTATTATGCCAGAATATGTTTTGTTTTGCATCCCTTCAGTAAGTTAATATTTTTTTCTCCTTAAAAAATCTTTTACTTTCAATTTTTCTATACGTTTGCGTCTTCCACATAGGATTAGCATGGCCTCTAGGGGGAGCACCCCTCAGTTTGAAAACCGCTGGTACAAAGAGTGTAATCTTAACCAAAGTTAGAGAAATGAAAAAAATATTTTAAATTATAAAATGTCTGCTTTGAATGGAAAATGCAGCTAGCTTAGAAACTCAACATTTATTAAAAATTAAAGCTAATATTTTTAAATCATGTTAAGGATTCATCAGAATATCTATATAATTCCATTTTGTTACTAGTATTGCAAACGTGAAATCATTTCAACGATTAATATTTTGTGTTTCACTTAATTATTAATAGAAAGACAAGTTCTCGGAATAGTCAAAATATTAAAATTTAATGTTTTTCCTAAATAATTAAAGCGTAACTTATTATTTTGAGTTATTATTAAATGATATAGAAGACTTTTAAAGAAGCGGGTCGCTACTAAAACTTCTGCTATACATGAAAAGACGGAATTAATATCCAGTAACTACAAACGAAATCTAACGTTAAATAATTAAATTTCACTTATTTTTCTAAGACAGTTTTAATGAAGCGTGAAGCGTATCAATAGCCCTGGTAATCTCTAAGGGAATTCACAATTCCAACTTGTTAAGTTCATTCCAAATTAGAAATTATAAGATCTTATCAAACCTGCATACAACATCAGCACTGAATATTCTATGATTCCCTGCCTCCTCACTTCCTATTTAACATTAGAACGTCAGGGGTTTCAATTACCCTTAAACATTTACCGGTGTCGTTTCTGTACCGCGATATAAAATAATTGTTTTAACTAAACAATTTCAAGACTACAACTCACTAGAATTTAGTTTTTAGACTTTTTAATATAATTACATGTAATTATCACATATATGAGCATTTATAACATAAAATACTGACGTTGACATTATGTTTCGTGATGCTTGTTGAACCACTGCTTTGTCGCAAAACATTTCAAGTCGCAAATCTGCCAGAAATATTACTATTAAGCGGTATTTATTCTGTGTTATTCTTAACGACATAGATATCAGGATTTAATTGAACATTATCAATTTCATCTGCAATTTCTTCAGACTCTTCGCAATCATTCAATCTTATTTTCATTGTTATCTAAATTAGAATAACCCCCATCCGATTCATTTTTAAAAAGCCATTTTAAAAAAATTAGCAATTTAATCAGGACTTAGACCATTTCAATGAGATATCGTTTCAGAGTGTCTGCTCTGCATACGGTTTGAAAATCGAATGATTTTTTTTATGAGCAGGTAACAAATGATATGTAACGAAACACTTAGACTCAACGATGTTAGTACAACTGACTCATTTATTTTCTGTGAACCCTATAACACTGCATTCAATATCAAATAAATATGTGATTTTACTTCCGAAAGTTTGTTTTGCTAATGATATCTATTTAGTGAACTACTTTTTGCTATCTTTTGCTCGACAGCTATTTATAATGATTGACGTTTTCTTCTAATGACGAACGTTCTAGGTACATTCAATTGTAAAATCTTTCCTAATTAATATAGAATCACAAACCTTTTCTGTTTATTCACTATGGAAAAATATTAAAAGTCATGAAAAAAATTTCAAAAACCCTAGAAAAATGCAGAAATTATAACAAACTAAACAGGCTTCGGTGTCCAATCGACACCGACGGACGTTCTGGTGTTAAAGAACAATGCTAAAACATAAGTCATGGCTCCTTCTCAAAGCGAAATTCTAATAAAATAACACAGTACATATATTTACATTTCAACAATTACATATAATTTCTTATAAAATAATATGTAACAAAAATATCTTTCTATTATTGTTTGGAACATGATTATTATATACATTTGTGGAAAAGTTTCGTATATAATAACTTAGTGATGATATTTGTAAATTATTATCCATATTTCATATTCATATTTATCCCTGTAATATTCATTAATTGTAGTTCAAAGAAAAATTATAAAGTTTGTCATTCTTCTAGCTGTGTGAGGATTAAAATTACTTTTATCACAGATTACACGTTAAATGCACTTTTGGAATCATTTTATCGACTTACAAACTACATTTTAAACAACCCATGAACAAACTTGCTACTTTTATTTTTACTTTCCTGAATGGCGATGGTTATTTTGTAAATTTAATATGTAAGCACTTAGGTTTGATGGTGATTGCTTTAAATGTCTGTATTTACGTTTCAATTTTTCTTCTCTTTGAATTCATTTTTTATATTATTTTTGCTTGTTATCTATGTATCACTTTGGCATTTTTAAATCCTTAGATTATTTTCTTCTCATTTTTTTAATCTGTATTACATTATTTTTTACTGTGATGTTTTTTGTGGAGGGGTGTATTTTCTTATTCATTTGTCATAGCTCAAAGAGGACTTTTATTTACAATGCCTGTTTGATTTTGTTCATGTTGCCTGCTAATATTTTAATCCGTCTGTGTATGTGTTTAAAGGTGTATTCAGATGTAGAGTAATTTATAAATTCTCCACTGATTTTATCATACTAATCTGAAATCCAGAAGTCCGTCAATTTTCAAAATTATACGAGTAATGTCAACAAATGTCACTTTTATATGAATTTTAGAATTAAATACAGGTATTTTCTACCATTTTAATGCACTTTCATGTACATATAAGCATATTTATAACATGACAATTTATTGAATGTATTAGAACTCAAACAATGGAAAATTTTGCGTAATGTATTAGGCCTCAAATACTGATAAATATTATGCTTCATTAACTCTCCGCTAGGCATGCAGCATCTCTCAGATGCATCGCTTCGTACTTGCATTTAAAAATAATTTTATCCTTTTTACTGGTGAGATTTGACATAAAATATGTTCGACATTAAATAATATTTAAAATACAATCCAAAATTTTAAACAAAAAAAAGAACATCAAAAAGGTAATGGTTAGTTATCACTTTATCACTCATCACTATTTACAATATGAGATCCCGTGTTTCAGTCTTCACAAATCACCTTACAGCATTCAAGCCACATGAATTTTTCGCATCAAACACCACAAAATTTTGCTAATCTTTTTTTTAATATCCTGATAACAGTACTTCCTTTTGAAAGTTAATCTTGATGGTTCTCTTGGTTATTCGTCTTGACATCAGATATTCCTTCACTCCTGAGTCGTAATGAATGAGGCAAGTGGATGTTATTCTCAGGCCGTCTTCGTAAGTGTTCTATTAAAAGTCCTTGACCTTATTTCCTTAGATATATGAGCCAAGGGTGTGAGTGATTTTGAGTTTTCATATATATTATAGAAGTTTATTCCTGTTACACTGAGGATGAAAGAAAATACAGTCATTGGTCAACCAAATGGAACCTTTCAGGTGCATCTAAATTCTCAGCAGAAAAACCATCTTGAAGAAGTTGGAAAATACTTGTTTCAAGTGATTTTGGCATGAAATTTAAAATTACACTAAGTAACCCAAAAACATGAAAATTAAGGAAATTTAGAAATACATTAAAAATTACTTTGTGTTGTGTTCTTTGAATCTGTCAAATTCATGGGCGCGTGTAAGGTACCTTAAAACAATTTAACATATTACATATGTTACACAACTCAAGCATGTTGATTTTTTTTTCTTCTTAAAAATAAATGAAACTATATTTCTAATGTGGAAAGGAACAGTATTCGTGCTATTTTTTCCTCTTAATTTCTTAAATCTATCTAATTTTTTTTCGAGTTTCTCGTTAATATATAGGTTTTAAAAAAAATGCCTTATATTTCTTTAAAATCTAATTCGATAATTAAAATAATGAACTCTTATAAACTGAATTACAGATAAACTTTCCGGCCGCTAAAATATAATAGGCATCTGAGAAATCCATAATATCCTGATTTATTCGGGGTGCAAAGTAATAATAATTAGTGAAACACGTAATGAGGACACGAATGTTTGTCCATCTCCATCTCAAATAACGTACATTGTTCAAGTAAATATACACTATTCATAATTCAGTTAATTACTGGAAGTTAGGGCTGAGCTTAAGCAAGGATTATTCTGTGTGTGTAAATGATAATGGAATTGAATATCATGTAATAACAAAATAGATAATGTAACTGTACATAATTTACAGCTGTAAGAAAATTGTTTGAGTAGATTTAAAACGAAACTTCGTTAGATTTTTAATAAAGGAAAGATCCAATTAAAAACGTAATCCAATTCAACTAGTAAATGAAAGTTATAAAGTAACCAACGTTTTAGTGAAACAATATTAAGTCAAAACAAGTATTTAGCATATTTATGCTGCAATTTTATCTGTAATAACATGGAAATTTAGAATAATGCAGTTATTTTAATTGTTCTTCAGTTTAAGTACTAGAACATTTTAAGTACTGTAAAATCTCTAAAGTATTACAAGGTACATTATTCAATATTATATTAATTTATTCCTTAATATGAACAGATATAATTTTATGCATTCTACCTTGAACAAAATAATTACTGTAAAAACTCTATAGCATTACAAGGTACATTATTCAATATTATATTTATTTATGCCTTAATATGAACAGATAGAATTTTATGCATTCTACCTAGAACAAAATAATATATCATAAATTGGCCCACAATCTGCCAATATAAAATTATATTCCCTATAGCTATATTATTTTTGCACTTTTTCTCATCTTCAATTTATTTTTGCACATTCACAATTTCAACCTAAGTTCCATAAATATATTAAACCAATTATATTTCAATATAATATATTCCATAAAATTTTGATTTTTTTATTTTGTACAATTCTTGTTTCAATGGATTTAACTTTACTTTATAATTGTAGTAGAAATTATAATTTTAATATCTTATAATTCATCATTTTTAGTGAATTAAAAAAATGTCCAGGCTTTACATATATTTATTGCTACTGAAATTTGAAAACCTGAGACAAGAGGTTTTAATTTCAGCTATTCAAAAGTCTAGCTGAATATTGGTAGAACTATGTTGCATAAAGGTTTTTTTGAAAAAGAAATAACTTTTTTTAAAATATTTACTGTGTATAATGAAAACAAAAATTGTATATATTTTTTTCTTTTTTTAAATTTATTGTACACCTGAAAAGTATTATTTTTATTGCTTTACTGTATAATGCGATTCTTAAAATTTTGAAATGGAATGTTTCCACCTCTAAAAGAATATAGCAATTAAAATTAAAATTAAAAAAACTAGTTTTAAAAGTTTTTTCTGCCTTTTAATAATAATTGGGAATGTTTTTAAAAAGATTTCGACATAAGACATTAGTTTTAGTCATTTGCAATAAAAACACTAGCAAAAATATACTATAAACTTTTAGAGTCTGTTAGCCAATTCTGTGATTGGAAAATATAATTCGAAATTGAACTCGATTTCTAAAACAATAATAATAATATTAAAAATAATTACAATTCGTTAGAATACAGCATCTTTTTTTCTACGCAGCATTTAGACATGAACTTTATGAAATATGATCGATTTTATTGTGCAGCCTTGGAGGAAAATAATTTAACATGCAATGCTAATTCCAGTACATTCATTGATTTTCAAAACTTTTCTCAACTAGTTACTCCATAAATTCTTACTATGCGCTCAAGTATCCAAAATTAGTATTTCCATCGATTAAAAATTAATATTTTCCATAAATTTGTAATATCTGCATGATTGTAAATATTTTAATGAAATATGCAAATTAATTCTAAATACATTATATTTTATTCCTTAAATCATATTATCTAAATTTATTAATATAGCACGTTTGTGTGAAATACACATACAAATTCCATATCAAAACTTTCCAAAAAAAAAAAATAGCACTCTATCGTGGTGGCACAATGCAGTACTTGAAAGATGAATAACGCACATCAACATAAAAAAAGAGGTGCATGCAAGTTGGAATGAAGCAAGAAAGTCTTTTTTGACAGGAAATTGTTGGTAAAAATTGCATCATTCATATCTCTCTCTATCTAAGGGGGGGGGGACCGAAACCTCTTGCTAAACAATATATCCACCCATAACTTTAATAGCTGCATGGTGCTATCCAATCATATTCAACACTATATTATCCAATAGTTTTTGACTAAAGAAAAATTTCTTTGCTCAATATACTGCAAAATAAATGTGTCGATTTTCTGGTGTTCTCCAGAGAATACAATCGTGTCACTAAGGTTCAAACAAAGAATATATGTTTGATATTATTTAAATTTTAAAAGAGCTTGCTGACCAATCCATTCAATATGTACCTTCGTTTTCCGAATTCCTGAACAACATGACGCTTGATCTTTGATTTACGTTGATCTATGAAGCAACAAAAGAGAGGACGTCACTCTCAAGATCAAGTAATGATAGCAGCACTAGAATGCAACCCCTGCACAAGTTTCAATATCTTGTCAACCGATGGACTTAGAGACGCAACAAATATTAAGCGCATCAGGTGTTCCACACAGCAGACGTTTAGTGATGAAAAGATAATAGATAAAACATCATGGTAATTATATATTTACTTTATTTTCGAATTCACAGCTGCTTTTTCACTGAGTTATATTATATTATCGGATAGCCATTTCTGTGTGTGTTACACAAGATTTAAATTAACAAATATAAAGTTCTTTGATCTTTAAAAGGAAATTAATTATAATTTCAACAATCCAGAGTTTAAATTAAAATATGCATGCTTTGCAATCAGAATGTATTCGAAAGTGAGAAATATCGCCCACACCAAGCAAACGTATGAAGTTATGAATCGAGATACCCTTCAATTTTATTCTACACAACTATAAGAAACGAATAAATTCAATATGAAGCACTATAATCTTCCTCGTTCTCTAATAAGGCCAATTATGTTTTACAGCAGAAGAAGAGCTTAAAACAAAGTTATAGAAAATGCAGGGAAAGTTGTCAAAGAAGTAAGAAAGAAATTGCCTTTCTGTATATGAGCAGGTATTCAACCACATTTTTTATGTCTCTACATGACTAACATCAATTATCTAGAACAGCAATTTTCTATGTATAGAAAAATAGTAATTTCTAGTCTTACAGCAAATTCTTGCCATCTTCAAACTTTAATTGAATTCGACTGTAGGTACATAATGAACGATAACGTTTTGAGAATGGTATGAATGTTCAGATAATCCTTGTCTTCCCGTGTTTTGGAAGTATATGTTTAAAAAAAAACTATACCACCACACAGTCAATATCTTTCTTGTAAATATTGTAAGATAAATAACTGTGTTTAGTATAATATATTTCACAACAATAAAATGCATTTCGGTATTTCCTGTAGTTTCACACTATAAAATTTGTCTATGAAAATGTGTTTTTCACTTTGAATATATGTATCTAATTTCCTTTAACTACAAATTAATAAACTCTACTCTTTCAATTACAATAATCAGAAAAAAGTCTCTACTATTATATATTTTACAATTTATTTTGTAATTTCTTATTTTCATAGAGTGTTTTAGAAGCTTCACTTAATGCCAAGCATTAACTTTTCTTATTCAGTTAGTCTGGTTATTGTATTGATCCTAAAATAAGTTTTAATAAAGGACTAACTTATAGTTCTAGTAATAGAACTGTAAGTATTACTTATAGTTCTTCTGTTTTTCGAACAATATTTCTTTTAAATAAATGAAATTGATACTCTGACCAGTATTCTTAGAGTAGATGCATTTGGATTATTTCAAATAATATACTAAGGAACGTTTACTTTTAATATACTTTTTGGAAGCAAATGGTAAATTATTTTCTTGAAGGTTTGTTAAAATGTACTCTGAGGGATATGAGTCAATTGTTTTCAATATGTAAAATGGATACAAACTTGGTTTTGAAATTTAAGATTTTATGACGATATTATGATTAATTATTGTGGAGGAAGAAAAGTGACTATGTACTTTAGATTCCAATACTCATATCTTAAAACTATTTTATAATGCAATTGATAGTTTTGGTAAATCATGAAAAAAATAAATTTATTCAACAAATATAGGAAACCCTGGCTATAAATTTAAAACAACAATACTTTTATTCGCTAATTAATAAAAAGGTAATGCAACAAATTTTGCATTATTAGATAAGAGAAATAACAGGGTTGAAAACTTAGATTGCTGCTCCATTTATTTATAATGTATTCATATATTTGAAGTGTAGAGTAGTTAATGAAAGTCAGAAGTTACATCTGTAGTGTACTTTCACAATATCGGATCATCATAAATCACCATTAATTATCATATCGGATGATTCTTACTAACGGTGTAGATACTTGATCCCTTGCATCTCATTGGTCGGAAGAAATGTCTTCTGGCATTTCTTCTGTCCTCCTAGAATTCCACTTTGTCGAAAGGAATATATATATATCCGAACTTTTTTATTTTGATTGTTGTATTGGAAATAAAGTTTGTTTTTTATAATCCAGCTATTTTACTTTGCCACTCCAACACACATCCAACTAAAATGGTGACCCCCGTTCTTTGAATGTAAAATTTTAAAAAAAATTAACTTTAAATAATTTTTTTTCAACGCTGCCTGTGCTTTCCATAAATATGGAGGATATTTCAGCTGTTAAAATTCCAGCTTTTGTTTCATCAGACCCCGCATTATGGTTCGGAATGCTCGAATCAACCTTCGTAATGGCTATTCCAAAGCTTATAACCGACGAACGCACTAAATATAATTATTGCGTAGCGTATTTGTCTCCCGATGCGGCAATAGCCGTACGAGACGTAATTATTTCACCTGGAAGCACAAATCCATATTCTAAATTGAAAGAGGAAGTAATTGCCCGATGCGGTGAAAGCAAAAGCCAGGAAATTCGCCGACTTTTAGCCGGAGAACAGCTGGGAGACAGAAAACCATCGGAATTATTTCGTGTGATGCAGTGACTCTCAGAATCACACAATGTGGCAGATTCACTTCTCTTGGAATTATTTCTACAGCAGTTACCGCCTAATGTTCCATCTATCCTTGCAAGTGTTCAACCTCTCACAGCTCAAAAAGCTTCAGAGGTAGCTGATTGCACTTTAGAGGTAACACATGCACAGGTAAGTGCTGTATCAAAATATTCCAGAGCCAATTCTGATAATTAGCTGGATTTTTGTTTTGGAGCACCTAGCCCGTCAGGGCTTTTATCTCCTATCTTGAGGGTGATGAAACATGACAAGTTTTAATTGTAGGGAATCGGAACTTCTCAAAGAGTTAAAATCTTTACGGCAGGAAGTGAAAGAACTTCGACGATCCAGAAGTTTTCTAGAAATCGTTTGAATTCTCGCAATCGCGGGAAAAGCCCTAAGCCAACAGCATCAAATTTATGTTGGTATCATTATAAATTTGCCACAAAGGCAAGAAAATGTATTCAGCCCTGTTCTTTCCAGGGAAACTTGAACGGGCAGGAGTAGTGGCGACTTATGCCTTGCCTTTGTCGCCTTTTCGTTCGCGATCGCAAATCCAACATTTGTTTTCTTGTGGATACCGGAATCGATGGCTCAATCCTTCCCGCTAATAAAACTCAAAATCAATCTACTCCAGTGCAAACTTTTATTGCTGCGAACGGTACACCCATTCAAGTGCATGGTCGTAAATTAATGTTATTTGATTTAGGATTAAGAAGAAATTTTGTTTTTGCATTTTTTATTTGTAATGTGTCTAATGCTATTATTGGTGCAGATTTCTTACATTATTTCAATATAAAACCTGACTTAAAAAATCGTAGTTTATTTGATACTTCTACAAAATTAAATTGTAATTGTATTGTTAGAAACTCTAATATTTCCTCTATTAAACCTCATGTTATTGATAATTATTTTTCTAAATTGTTGAATGATTTTCCAAATATTGTAAAACCACTTTGTGCAAACCAAACAGTTTAACATAATGTAGTTCACTATATTGATACTTTTGGACCCCCTGTTTACGCTAAATCGCGTCACATGGCTCCAGACAGGTTAAAAATTGCGAAAATGGAATTTCATCACATGCTGGATTTAGGCCACATGCGCCCATCCAGCAGTAATTATTCTTCCCCATTGCATATGGTTCCTAAAAAGGAAAGTAATGATTAGCGCCCTGTTGGCAATTTTAGAGCATTAAATGCTCAAACTAAAAAGATAAATATCCGATTCCTAGCATTCTCGATTTCCCAAGTAGACAAAAATATTTTCTCACATTGATCTCGTTAAAACTTTTCACCAAATACCGTTTGCTTCCGAAGATGTACATAAAACTATTATTTTTACTCCATTTGGTCTCTTCGAAAGCACTCGGATGCAGTTTGGTTTGTGCAATGCGGCTAGTACTTTTCAAAGATTTATTGATAAAGTTACTCGTCGTTTAAAAGGTGTTTATGCATTTATTGGTGATATTTTAATTGCATCTGAAAATATTCAAGAACATACTACTCACCTTCGTGCACTTTTTGAAAGACTTGATTATTAAGGCTTAACAATTAAACCTTCAAAGTGTAATTTCGGAGTGGATAGTTTTAAAATTTCTTGGATTTCAAGTTTCCAGCGAAGGTATTTCACCCCTTCCTGATCGAGTCGATGTTATTCAAAAGTTTCCTAGACCTAATACTATAACACAATTGCGTAGATTTTTAGGAATGTATAATTTTTATCGTAGATTCATTCCTAAAGCAGCCTACATTTTAGCACCCCTAATAAAATTTTTAGAAGGTCCCACAAACAAAAAGAAACATTCTCGTGCATCTAAAAATCCTCAAACCCCTCTTGAATGGACTGAAGAAGCGGAAAAATTCATTTATCGCTGCTAAGACAGCATTAGCTGATGCAACTCTTCTTAAGCATCCGATTCCTAGTGCTCCTTTAAGTGTTTGGACCAATGCGTCAAATTTCGCCATTGGCAGTTCCTTGATGCAGCTCTCTAATGGTAACTGGGAACCAATAGCATTTTTATCTTTAAAACTTTCTAAAACTCAACAAAATTGGTCTACTTATGATCGAGAACTTTTAGCTATGTATACTTCAATTAAAAAGTTTAGACACATGCTTGAAGGCCGTGAATTTAGTATACATACTGGTCAAAAACCTCTAACTTATGCTTTCAAGCAGAAACCAGAAAAATGTACCCCACGTCTACTCAGACATCTGGATTATATTTCACAATTTTCTACCGATATTCGCTATGTAATCGGAACAGAAAACAAAGTTGCAGATGCATTATCTAGAATAGAAATTGATGCAATTATAAAACAACCCAGTTTAGATTACAAAAAGTTTGCTCAAACCCAACTTCAGGATAATGAAATCCAATCCTTCCTTCAACCAGATTCTTCTATTAAACTAGAAAAATAATATTTTCCTCTTGAAGATGTTTCTTTGTATTGTGATAAATCACTAGAAACCCCTCGACCTTCCGTCCCTAAAATTCTCAGACAAGCGGTATTTCAAAATTTGCATCTCCTATCTCATCCTGGAATTTCAGCTACTACTAATTTAATTTCTAAGCGTTTCTTTTGGCCAGGAATGAGGAAAGACATTAAAAACAGAGTTCGAGCTTGTGAAAAATGTCAGCGAGCGAAAGTATTCAGACATACCAAGGTTCCAATTAGCACATTTGCTCTACCCGATGCTCGATTTGCACATATTCATATTGATTATATTGGACCATATCCACCATCCAAAGGATATAAATATTGTCTTACTATCATAGATAGGTACACCAGGTGGCCTGAAGTTATTCCTACCGAAAACATGTTGGCAGAAACCACTGCTCTCGTGCACTTTTAAATGGTTGGATTTCCCGTTTCGGTACACCTGTTACAATTACAACTGATCAAGGAACAAATTTTAAGTCTTCTCTAATGAGAGAGCTTACAAACATGTTGGGCAGCCATAGAATCCATTCAGCTTCTAACCATCCCCAAAGTAATGGAATGATAGAACGATTCCACAGGCATCTCAAAAGTGCTATTATTGCCCATGAGGACACTGGTTGGTCCGATATTTTGCCTATCGTATTATTAGGATTACGTTCAGCAATGCAAACGATTTAAAAGCAACAAGCTCTGATTTAGTTTATGGTACTACTTTACGTTTACCATCTTATCTCATATCTACAGAATCTCTTCAGACATCTGTGAGCCCCACTTATGTTTCAAAATTAATAACCATGATGAGAAAACTTAGCCCAATATCCCCTGTTTCTCACAGTTGTACAAAAAGTTATGTACATCAATCATTAAATTCATGGACACACGTTTTTCTTAGAAATGACGAAATTCGACCCCCTTCAACACCTCTTTATACTGGACCTCATTTGGTTAAAAGTAGATCCGATAAAAATTTTGTTATTGATATAAATAATAAAAATGTAACTGTCACTACAGACAGATGCAAGCCAGCTTTTGAATGTTCAGACTTTAATTCACAAAAGGAATGTTCAGATTTCGCACCACCTTTCACTAAGCAACAAATTGTAGATAAAACTGTTGTTGATAAAAATACTAGAACCACACGTTCTGGTATAGACATGTACATTTCCCTAAAAGATTAACTTACTAATTCAAATTTTTTCTTAGTATAATTTATATCTCAAATCGTATTGTGTATGAATAATTGTTTTTTTGTGTGCAATTTATGTATTTTGCAGTGCTTTATTTTTGTATATATTTTTATGCCGTTCCCTTCGTCACTGGGGGGGGATACTCTGTAGTGTATTTTCATAATATCGGATCATCATAAATCACCATTAATCATCATATCGGATGATTCTTACTAACGGTGTAGATACTTGATCCCTTGCATCTCATTGGTCGGAACAAATGTCTTCTGGCATTTCTTATGTCCTCCCAGAATTCCACTCTGACGAAGGGAATATATATATCCGAACTTTTTTATTTTGAATGTTGTGTTGGAAATAAAGTTTATTTAAAAAAATCCAGCTATTTTACTTTGCCACTCCAACACACATCCTCCTAAACATCCATATCTTAAATTTTGCGTCACTTTTAAGGTTTTATTTTAAGGGAACATGGTACGATTTAAGCAAAATTTTTTAATTTAAGGATTTTCAAAATTTTTTTGGTTGCCTCCTATGTGTGTATACTATGTAAAACAGATTGTGTGCTCAAAATTTCATAAAAAGCTAGGCATATATTTTTTTAAGGAAAACACTTCAAATTTGTGGAGTGATTTTAAAATGTAACTCCTCCTACAAAAACTTATGTACATGCATGAAATTTGATTTACAAGTACCTCAAACTATGCATCAAAAATTTGGTATGGGTTTTGCGATAAGTTGATTGGTATTTGTACAATACTTCTTTTTATGAATGCTTATTGAAAATTCCTTAAAAATTTACAAATTCTGAGTTCAATTATTTTTTAAAAAAATAGGTATTGCTTTGATTCAAAAATGCATATTAACTTTTGTTACACGTACTATTAGCAATAGGTAAAAAAAATCAAAGCATTTGGCACAATAGAAAAAAAGCCTTAGCATTTTAAAGGAAGACAAACTAGTTATTTTATCTTTCCGAGATAAGTAAGTATAAAGTTTTGAATTGCCATAGGGATGTGAGTAAAAACGAACGCAAAAGCTATCATAATTCTGCCTTGTTTTAGTTTAGAGCTTTCAAAATTTGTCAGGTTATAGAAAAGTATATAAAAAAGAGTTTATGCTTAAAAAATTAAATTTGATATTTTGACCGATTTTTGTGAATTTAATCGTACTGTGTCCCCTTAATACTTTACATTACGAAAAGGGGTATGTAGTTCTTTTTCTCTGAAAAGCAATTCAAATGTGTCATCAGTTCTACTATGATGTACAAACAAAAAAGAAAATACCAAGGAATATCTTAATAGCGAATAAGATTAAAAGATTTTTTTCGTTAAAAACAAATAGCGATTGAAACGTAAATTTTAAAAATTAGCATAAATTCTAGAAATTTGCAAAGTATCCTAAGAAAAGGTTATTTGGAATTAAAAGTCATAAGAAAGTAATAACAATTTAAATCCAACATTAACAAAGCAAATCATTTGCAATTGAAAAAAATATTCAAGTTTGTCAACAGATATACTTTTAAAAAACTGTATACTTTCTTTCAATATTATTTTATTCTTAATTGTAAATTTGCAGAGAACATAATTTACTGAAAACAATTTAGACAAGTGTATAACTTAGGTAATGAAACATATTACGCAATGATTTAGTATTCAGTAATTAATACATACGAGTACACTTGCAATAAATAAAACTCATTAAAGTTATTCAGCATAAACCAATGAGCATTGTTAAGAGATATTATAATAACCATTTATAAGTTGGTGAGTATTTCTCATATTATGTAAACTGGAAGCATTTTTTATGACAATTTATCATTAAAATATGTTCAAATTAACTTATTTAAATAAACAAAGATTATTGTTTGAATAAATTCTAGTTATCGAATCTGTTATCTATGGTAAACAAAAAACTACTAATTATAACTTTTGCTTTCTCAAATTCCTCCTGGGGCATTTTATAAATTAACCAAATAATTTCTTCGACTTTCCAAACATTCCAGAAAACTTTGACATTTTTTCCAAACTACTTAATTGGTTTTCAGGGAAGTTATTTGTTGAGTTTCACGAAATGGATATTATTATCCTTCCAATTAAAAAATAGCCAGAGGTTAAGGCTCCTAAATCATTAATACGGTTTTTGATTAGGAAAAAGTACTTTTTTATATATAATTAATTCAAAGAATGTCATATTTTTTCTCTCTCTTTTAAGATATCTTAATGTATTTATAAATAAATCTCTGGTTTACAATTAGTCTTTAGAATTTAATTTTAAAATATTTTTAATTTTTTATTGTAATTACTTTTTGTGAGCTTAATGTCGATAAACTTGTACATTATTTTAATTCTTCGATACTCTAAGTAAGAGGTACTGCCCTGGATTTAATTAGATGTTGAGTTAAACTGATAAAATCTCCTTCAAAATATTTGCTTTTCAGTGAAATATCTATTTTCTAAAAGAGATTTTATGATTACAAGAAATCATTCTAGGTTACTCGATTTCAGAAAAATAATAAGATTATAAACAAGATCACAATATTTTCGTATTGCCAGTCCATGTCTATATTTTACAAAACATTTATATAGATAACTTATCATTATCTACTACTTAATTTTCTTACCTCAAGAAACCTTCATCGTAGAACGATGGCTTAGACCGAATTTGAAAATCTGAAAATAGAATGTTTAATTGATTTACTTATATTACTCTCATCTTTCTTTTATTCATTAAAATTAAATCTGCTCCGTTGAATTTTTAACATAGAGGACAATTTCCTTTTTTTTCTCTCCTGAAAAACGTTACTTCTGAATATTGATGTTTGAAACGAAGTTTTAAGAATGTGTGACAGTTGTAGTTTTAAAAAAAAAAAACTTATTTAAAAATACTCCAGTACTTCATACTTTAGCTTTTCAATTTTCAATTTTTCTCAATATCTTGAAATTAAGTCATGCGTTTTTACCTACCTTAGTAAGAATAATTTCGAACGGATCATTTCTTGAAAGATTCTCTCAAAAATGCAAATGCTCACTGACGCATTCGAGAACTTTTACGAAAGCTACTACCAATGCCAGGTTGATACGCATTGGCAGGGTAAATGTTTTCACCGGTGCCACTTGAGATTGATTAGCAACACTTTTTAACTACTGGGCTCCGTAGACTTCAGAGATGGTCGCTTTTTTACTCCACAGCCCCATTTGACACCATGTATTATACTGTTCGAATCAATTAGGACAAATGAAAAAAAAAGGGATTTTTTTCTAAAACCTTAGCTTTTTATCATTACAATCATTAAATGGACTGAAAAATCTGTATTTTAGAACGAAGTATGTCTTCCTTTAGCATAAATGACCTCTTCAACCCGTCTTGGCATTGACTCCACTAGAGTATAGCACACATACACTATCTGGCCAAAAGTATCCGGACACCCAGTGGTATGGACTTAGAGCGTCCTGAGGCACATATTAATATGATGTTGGTGCCCCTTTTGCATGGATGACAGCCTGCACACGTTTGGGAAGACTTTCCACCAATTTTTGATAGGTGACCATAGGAATTGCCTTCCAGGCGTCCATCACAGATAAAGTGAGAGCTTGCAGTGAGGATGGTCGATTTGGCTGGTTACGTAATTTGCGCTCTAATTCCTCCAAAAGGTGTTCTATGGTATTTAGATTGGGGCTCTGAGAAGGCCAGTCCAGATTTTGAACACCCATTTCGTCAAACCACGTCTGTGCAAGCATCGATGTGTTAACGGAGCAGATATCCTTCTGGAAGAGAAATGGGCCTTCCCCGAAATATTGACATAGATTTAAGAGTGCAGCACTGTCCAGAATGTCCCCATACATCTCAGAGTTCATGTTTCTAAACACAGGAACTAACGAACCCAGGCCAAACCACGAGAAACCCCCCCCCCCCAGCACCATTATGCTTCCACCACCAAACTTAACAGTCGGTACAATGCAATCTCTAAAGAAACGTTCGCCGGGCATCTGCCAAACCCAGACGCGTCCATCCGACTGCCAGACTGTAAAGCGAGATTCATCACTCCAAAGAACAGTTTTCCACATGTCCACAGTCCAATGATGGTGAGCTCTTTACCATTGCAATCGATCCTTCGCAATCTGTGGATTGATGTTTGGCAGATTTTCTTAACAATCGACAAAAAACAGATCGATGCCTCAGTTTGAAAATTTTCTACATATAAGTAGTGGTCCCATTATGTCCATTTTTCACTGTATCTGCTTACAGAAACATGTTTAATAAATGGTATATAGATCTTTAATTTATTTAAAATTGCATTCAAATAAATATTTTTAGTTGGAATACCTTTAAAAACTACTGATGCTTTAAATAGTACATATATTAATACAGATATTAATTAACATTAAATATACATATATTTACAGTACAGTTGAATAAACATATATTTTTTCCTAAAAAATCAGCAAGTATATTATACAATTTTAAGATACGATTACATTTTAGACTAGAAAACATTACTTATTAAAAGAAAAAAAATATATCAACAAACGAATTTAATTAGGTGTAATTAATAAGTAAGTTATGTTAAATGGGTCATATATTCTGAACTTTATTAGCACTAGAAAGACTGAAACTTAATATATACTTATAATGCCCAAAACAGTCAAAATGACAACATTGTGAAAAAAATAACTAATGTGTAAAAAAGATTGTTTGAAATTATTTTTAATTTCGTATATTATTTACAATTATCTAACGAGTTATTAGTAAATATTAACAGTACAAATATTTACTTCACTTGAAAAAAACTATTCTAAATAATTCTTAGAAATTGTGTCATTATGTGCGTAATTGTTTTTCTAATTCAAATTAAAAAGCAGTAAAAATGATTTCCTTGGGCAATCTAGTGTTAATAGAAAGACTTCACCAGGTTCAAAGTGAGAGGCGTAACTTTTTGGCGGGAATGTTTTGAAAATTATGCTAAATAAAAAGTAATTTTAAAAATAATATAGTGCTTCATTTAGAATTATTGCGAATGCAAATAAATTTCCCAGAAGAAGAAAGTTGCTTAAAAAATTACTGTACTGTGTAAAATATCTTATATATGCTTGTATAAGTTTTCTAATGTCAGAAATTCAATATCCGCTAAGTGAAGATGCAGTATTATGTAAACGCAATGAATTCTAGCATCCTCAGGAAAAACGAAAACAAACTTCAAAAATCAAACTTTAAAAATAAACGTAACACGTTCCCAAATCTATAAACCATTGAAATTCACAAAGAAATCTTAACAGAATCCCACATCTCCTTCAGAATTTACACTCTTCTTAAAATTCACGATTTTACCTCCTCCTTAAACATCAAAGTCAACATTAAGCTAGTCAAAGATGTTGAGAAGCAGAAAGTAAAGGATAGTCGCAAACAAAATTCTTCAGAAGGAATGCCGAAAACTTAACTTCTAATTCGTGCGTTCTCAAAAGTTGTGGACCGGGACTTAAGAGCTTAAGCGATTATTTAGCGCATGCATGGCTACGGAAAGCAATTAAAGTATTCAAGTAAATTGTGCTTAAAGTCGAAAGAGATTTGGCCATTTTACGCTTGAACAAGGTCTTGCACTTCAACCTATGGCAGGAGTTTTCTTCAGCCAAAGATGCCAATTTCACTTGAGGGAACGAGAGGATGCAAGGGAGTGGAAATTGGATAGACATGTTAAGCTACATACTGACATTGAAACATTGGTTCACCTTTATACATCTTATGTATCTTAAGATTTTTTTATAACTGTAACTTAAATGCATTTCAAGTATATCAGAATAATTTAACAAAATTAAAGTAAAGCTACATATATAAAGCTGTAAGTGAGGAAGAATTTCGATAAGTTAGTATCTTAGCTTTAAATTAAAGTATAAATATAAATATTGAAAATTTTTCTGAGAATCAGTTTTAATAATATAAAATGTAACTAACTTTCCATCCTAATGCACGTGGTTTTATGTTTCCTTTGTAATTCAAATAATTTTAACACTAGAACGTCCGGGATTTCGGTTATCCTTAAACATCCACTGGTGTCATCGAAATAATTGTTTTAACTAAATTAAATTACTATTCAGTAGGTTTTAGTTTTAAGATTTTTTAATATTATTTCGTGTAATTATAATGTATTATGACTCTTTATACCATAAAAAAACTTATGTTGACATTATGTTTCACGATGCTTCATTTCAAGTCGCAAATCTGCAAGGAGCATTACTATTATGCGGTATCCATTCTGTGCCATTTCCTAACGACATATAAATCAGGATTTATTGGAAAATTATCAATTTCATCTGCATTTTTTTCAGATTTTTCGCAGTCACTTTCACTCAATCTTATGCCTTCATTGGAATCTAACTTAGAAAAAGACAGCTCACCACCATCAGATTCATTCCAAGAAAGCTCTCACAATAAATTAACAATTTCAGCAGGACTTCTACCTATTTTGCCAGTCATTTTTTCTGAGTGTCTTTTCTGCACCAGGTTCGAAAATTGAAAGGATTTGTTTACTTAGACGCAACGATTTTAGTATAATTGACTCATTTCCGCTTAGAACCCAGTTACACTATGCTGAACGTCAAATAAATGTGCAGCATTACTTCCAGAAGTTTGATTTACTAAATTGTGTACCTACTTCAAGAGCTATATTTCTCTGAAAGACAGCTATATATAATGATAAGTTGCCTTGTTGTTGAAACGACACCAGCAGACGCGATCTAGGTGTATTTAATTGTAAAACCTCTCCTAATTAATCTAGAACTGCAAAATGTTTTCTGTGTAATCACCATGGGAAATGATTAAAAATCATGAAAAGTTTTCAAATTCTCTGTAAAAATGCGCGCGAGAGAAGAAACTAAACAGGTTCTGGGGTCCAATCGACACTGACGGACGTTCTAGTGTTAAAAGAGTAACAGGGGAAAATAAGAAAACTAATCCGAGTGCTGAAAACCGTATCAACGTATATACTCTTGATCAAGGCCGGATGGGTGGCGTCGTTAGTTATCCACTTGCCTTCTGCGACCAAGGTTGACACGCCGAACTACGATTATATGTGTCAACCAATAGAAAAAATGGTTTTTATTTAGTTTTACTTCAACACATTAAGAACTTGAAGAACTCCTTCATCTCTTCTTCAAGGTCATAATATAATTATTTTTAAAAATTAAGTTCCATTTGTCAAACAGATATAAATATTGGCCCGAAAACTTATACAAAAATTTTCCGTTTTGTATATTGGGCATGTTATGAATCGAATTTTAGTTAAACTTTCCATAATTAATTTCAATTTCACACATAAGCTGTTTTCAAGCAATTAATTATCATATGATAGTTAACTAATATTCTCATTTTAATATAAATAGCATAGATAATTTTGAGCTAAGTTTCTATGGTAGGTTTCTGTGGTATGGTATTTTTAAAAGTACAGTAAACCATCACATGTATATGTGCAAAAAGAGATATCCATCATTATTAGAACTTTTATAAAAATATATACACAGATGGTAATGAGCATAAAACTCAACAATAAATTCCTAAGTTAAGTTTCCAATCCATTGTATTTAGATTTTTGAAATTGGGTCCAAGAAAATTTTAGATTTAAACATCTTATTATATTTTTTGTGTGATTTGCATTCTATAACTGCTTCGACGAAATTTTATTGCACTATACAATCTCTTGGTTTCTCTCTCTTTCTCTAAAAAATTTAAAAGACATCTACAAATTTATTTTACAAGTTTATATATCATTTCACGACAAATCACGTGAGTTGAAGCAATAAAACTATCCGAAATACTAAAAGCAATCATAAATCAAAAAGAATAAAGTTTTTAAAAATATTATTACATAAATACTTAATACTACATAAAACTTTTATAAGGAATAATCTTTTTCATGGAGCACATAGTTTCATAATTTCAATACTTAAAAACTAAAGAAAAGGAGAATCCAAGAAGCACTCACTATTTCTATATAAATTTTTATACAAAATGTAAATGTCCACTTTATTGGATTGTACTATTTTTACTGAACATATCTGCTAAATAATTTTTCTGTAAATAATGTTTATTCGCAAATAAAACCATTAGTAAATTGTTTTAGGCAACAATTAAATGTAAAATAGAAATTTTCTTTAGCATTTGAAAATAATAGCAAATATACTGCTTTGCAAAAAAAAAAAAAAATCTATTTTAATTTACAAGTGATATCTATATAGTTTTCGACATGTAATTATTCATCGACTGCTTTTGTAAATAGTAAGCTAACGTGAATGGATTCTGACAATTTTATCTAGTATACCTTACAAGTTATGACATGCAAGGTAGAAAAATAAAATCGTTTGATCTCAAACTTTTTTTTATCTTAAGCTATCTGTTTTGATCAATGCAAACTGGAAATTTTATCTCGTTGAATAATTTTAGGACGTATATTATTAGTTTCAAAACATGGAATATTAGAATAATCGAATAATCATTCAATTCCAAAAGTTTTAAAAAGTAAGAATAATTAACAAGAAAAAACATATTATCGAAATTATTCATAAAAAATTTTGGCGATACAAAAAAAAAAAAGGAAAACACTATAAAGTAATGTAATAAGACATTTCCAGCAGTAAGTTGTGATTGGAAGCTCATTAAAGTTGTTTACTACACCAAAGCATTTTTTAAGCAGAAATGTGCTTATCATCCTTTTAAGAAAATGTATCTTGTTTCTGCGATTCTTCCATGAATTGTATTCTTTGAATTATTCGATGTTATTGTGCTCCAGGTATTCCAAGAAATGGCATTTTCTTCGTGGAAGAAATTTTCATAGCTTTCCTATCATCGCTATCACTTGTTTCTTGTGGTCCTTAAGATCAATGTATTGCAATGAAAATCGCTTTGGCTTTAAAACTAATTAAATAGTGGAGACCAAGATGTTTTAGATGACAATTATTTTTCTTGAACATGTTTTTAACATGTTGAATTGAAACAACGCTATTGGATGATAGTTGAATAGATTTCATCAAAATAATTTGAAGGAAAATTGATATAAAACACATTAAGTAATGTTTCAGGCGTATATTAAGACATCCAGAAGACGTCATGAATTGTATAGTTTCAGTGGCATTCCCAGGAATTTTTCAAAAGGAGGTCATACGTCAAAAGTCTATAATTCCTTCCATACCCCAATATGCCCCCAAATATAATCTTTTGATTTTGTTAAATGTCGAAAACAAAATACTGCAAAAAAAAATTGCTTGATAAATAATTACCATAAACCCATTCAGAACCGGGTTATTTCCCTGTTAAGACTAGCTCCATTAAAAAATTCGAATAAAATCATAACTGTAATAAGACACGCCGAAATTTATAGTTTATAATAATTCCAATTTTTATACGTTAAAATTTCAGATCACACCAATGTAATCACAAGCCTCAGAGCGGGGGAAACACAATCCCTATATGAAAACGTGAGCCCTGAAGTGATTCCATATATGCGATCATGGTCCTGAATTATTTAAAAAATAAACTATTAACAAAAATAATTAAATTACGTGCACTATTATTAATTAATTATTGCTAGCTTCGTTTGAAATTATTTTACAAACTATACATGTATAGGATATATAGGATTATATTCAATTGAAAAAAAACAAGGTAATAAAGGGAGGTGTATTTCTGCACCCCTCCTCCCTCTTCCGTTGTGCGAGCCTTAGCTTTTTTTCAAAATTTTCATAAACTACTTTTTATACACTTTCGACAAATAAATTTCAGCAATTTCAAGTTACTTTATAATCTATTCCTTTGTAAGCTAAATCAATTAAGCTAAAATATTTTCTGAAGTTAAAATTTTTTTCTTGTAGTTTTTCAAATCTTAAGAAATTAATAATTCCAACACCTTCGTTACACTATAAACATAAAAGTATAATTAAAATATACTGACAAAATTTGAAGATTTTATTTTTAACAGTTTCTGAGAAAACGATACATAAAAAAAATCTCAATTTGAAATTGTTGCTATGGGGATACGAACTCGTCTCAATCGTACGACAAAGATACTGCCTATTTTCTGTATCATGAAAGTCCAATGTTTTTTAGATGTCGAACCCACAAACTAAGATGTACGAGGACGGTGTTTCAAATTCTTACTGCCACAATTAAGTTAAGTAGCCACATGTAAAATATGTAGATTTTAGGAAAAGTACTTTATATATATAGACACACAGTCACACACACACACACATATATATATAAAGCTTAACTTACTTGTATAACTTAACTTATAGAAGATATAGTTCTGTAACATAACATTGAAAATTTTACACAGTTTGGTAATTTAGTTCGTTATAAGCATAAAAATTAACCAAATGTTATCCGATTTTAGAATATAAATTTAAGAATAAATTACCAACTTAATTATTCATGCAGAAGTTATTTAAAACGTTTTAACAAAATTCTTATTTTAAACTTTATTTTTGTAAAATAAACTCTACTATTTATATCACAGAATTTGAATTAAAACAGATAAAACGCGGATTTCAAACAATATACGAGCACTCCAACGAGATAATGCTTAAGAATAAAAAATGAAATATATTTCGATATATATAATAGAAAGAGACCAAAGCTCGATAAAAGAACGTATGTTGTCGAATTCTTCTGAATATTTGACTGGTTTTAATTGAAATTTCGTAAATTCTTATTTACAATTTTGTAGTAAATTAAAGATGGCATCTGAAGCGTTTTCATTATTTGTTTGTGAGAAGTATCCTCACGGCAGGAACAAGGGAATTGTTTTAAAAAGTTCTTATGGGAAGTTTCAAAATCTGGACATTAATTGAGTAATTCCATGTTCGTTTTATATTATTAGTAACTCAGAATATAAGACAGATTTTAATTAGTTCAGAAATTTTCAATTGAGAATATTATTAAATTTACTCTCTTAAAGTACGCTTTTAATAATTAATGAAATACTTCATTAGGTTATTGAATTATTGCATAGTGTTCAAAGTAACAGAAAATCTCTGAAATAGTTTAAAGTTTGATGTATTTCCCAAAGTATATTTGTCTAGTTTTCATTGTTAGATTTTCAAGTTACCGTCATTTTCAGAAGTTTTGTAGTTATGACCAATTATAAATATAAGGAATAATAAAATCTCATTATTTGTAGTGACATTTTAGAATGACTTAAGCGTAATAAATTGCACTAATTTAAACATATAAAATACAAATATTCTTGAACAGTTAAATGGATATATACCGAGTGTCCATAATTAAACTTGAAATTTACGAGAGGTCGTTAGCAAAAACTATACAGCGGAATTGCATGAAAATTGGGTACTGGCAGAATGAAATGATGGGAATTTTATCGAGGGGAAAAAACAATGTAAATCAAAAACCAACACTAGGTGGCGTATAATAGCTTTATTGAGAATATATAAATAATCTACTAAAATTTATGAAAAATGCTCGATATGCGGCCATCTATTGTCTGCTAACATCTGGAATCTTAAAATTGCATGTTCGACTGTTAAAAGCAACATGAACTGGGGAATGTTACACACATGGCGTTAAGTGCTTTCCCTTAA